>OZ023167.1:32298975-32436475 GCA_963678695.2 Diplodus puntazzo | reverse complement strand
TCCTCCAGTAAATAGGACGGACCTTAGATACGACTTGGCAACGGGAGATATTCTAGCCAAATCAGCGATGAGCCAGAAAGCTAACGCTATGCTAGCAGTCAGTAACATTACGTACGGTAGAAAAACAGTAAATATAATTTGACAGTATGTTTAACAACAAGACCAGCTAGCTAACCAGTCATGTCATTGTCCCCAAATCAATGTCAAGATTTTCACCAACGAATGACCGGCCGTGTGTAACGTTGCTGTGGCCGCAGCCTGAAGTAGAGCGCGGAACAGCGAACGGGATGTGAGAGGACGTGAACTTTGACTTTCTGCAGCTTGTGTGTTACAGTCGCCACCTTGTGGCGTCCAGAGGAAAAGGACTGAAGGACGGACGACTGCACTCAGACAGGCTGATACGCCAGCTCGCGCATTAATTTAGAACGGTGAACAGACAATTTGACTGGAACTACTTAGTAGGTGTCCATATATCAGGGATTAATGGACACCCTGCAGCCAATCAGAATGGAGTATTCCCCCAGACCATGGTATAAATATTATTAGTTATACTTCTGATGAATCTGAACTCTGAATGTGTATTTTAGAGATTTTCTCTGCGTTCGTCTGAGAGAAGACGATGTAGTCTGTGAAGTGATCCGAGGTCGTACTTCCTGTCGCAGCTCTGATGTCACCAAACATCTGCTGCAGTTTGGTGGCAGGTGTGAAGCTGCAGCGTGGTGCAGGTTCACACCTGTTTAACAGACAGATTGTCTCAGAGTGCTGAAGCTGCTCCTCAGGTGAGACCTGCAGGTGAGACGTCACCAGCGTCAGCGTTGCAACAGCAAGTCTCATGTAAGTTTGATGTTTCATGCAGTCTCCGTGTTTTCTGTGAGCCAAGAAATGAGAAGTATGATGTTATGATGATGTCATGATGAGGTCACACCAGCAGCATGGTGACATCACAGAGAACAACTTACTGCATCAAATGACTGTTTTTAGCTTTAATTTGATCTTCTTTTTTAAAATCTTTTAAGTATTTAATTGTTTCATTAATAACACACCTTTAATTCCAGTGTGTTTGTATTAAAGCGTCCTCGCTGCTGCGACAGTTTGCCTGTCTTACTGTGACAGGTGGAGACTGAAGGCTGATCGATCAGTGACAGGACGTCACAGGTGTGTCGGCGGCTCCGTGGTCACAGGAGGCAGCGCCCTCTGCTGTCTGCTGCTGGAAACACAGTCACATTGAAGTCTGTCACAGAGACAACAGGTGCTTCATTAGTGTCATCAGATCGTTAGACACAAGATGGAGGATCTGATCCTGCAGCTGGAGACACTGTCACCCCTGTCTTCATCTTTTCATTATCAAAGTATGTGGGCTGAAATCTGAAATCAGTGATCTTGTTTTATCAGTTATTGTGTAGTTTGTGTCTTTGACTCCATGGTTAATATTCTTACTCTGACCCTGAATGTGTCAAGAAATCTTTTAATGGATCGATTAACTGGATGAACGGGTTAATTAGAGTGAGGTCACTGTGTGCTTTACAGAAAACACTTTGCATGTGTGTAAAACATGATGTTCTGGACTGAAGTTGTTGTTGTGTTTAGTCTTCACACTGAACTCTCCTCGATCATCATCTTTACAATCTACTACAAAAAAAAGTCAACATATATAATCTGGATTTATTCTGGAGTCTGCAGTGATTTGATCTCATTTCAAACATTTCTACTCGAGTCAGCCGACTTGTTTCCACATCTCTTTCTTCATGAACACAAACATTTATTCATTCTTCTCACAGTCTTCCCGTGTTTGCTTCCTTTACTCCAGCTCTCATCTTTGCAGTTGCACAGAACACATCCTGTTTGGAAGGATGAATAGAATCAGCGCCAGGAAAAAGCCTCTCTCCTGCAGAACCTGGTCTCTGTGGTGCTCCGTGAACAGGTGGCCTCAATTATGTGGTCCTCCAGCAGCAGACCGGCGTCTCCACAGGAAGCCTGCCGAGGACTTCCTGTCTGTTGTTAGACGTGAAGGAGGCGTTCTGGTCCGCACGGGAAGATCCGGTCCACACACACACCAACAGGCTCTGTGAGGCAGCTTCCCTCCATCAGTGTGATCAGATCAGATCAGCTGATCAGACTGTCGGTCCTCCAACTGCACTGAAGCTTCAGTGTGTGTGTGTGTGTGTGTGTGTGCGTGTGTGTGTGTGTACACTGTAGAGATAGTAAACCATGACTGTTGGTGAATAATGGATCAGTGTTGGACTCCGGGGTATTTAAAGTAACCGAGACACTCAGAGGCAATTATCTGGAAGAAAGAGGCAAGGTGAGTCAACAGGTAACACACACACACACACGCACACGCACACACACACACACACACTGTTGGTTCGTCTGCTGACTGTACAGCTGCTGCTCTCAGATCTGCTGTTGAACTTAACGACTCTTTATGTTTCTAATGAGCTGTGACATCATCGTGTCTGAACCTGACCGGCAGAGCGTTTACTTTACCTTTATTTTGTTACCATGGCGACGATGGTCACCTGGCTGTGGACCCGGTCTCCACAGTAGTTAATGGGATGAATCGGCGTGTCACCTGGCACATGTAGGTTGTGTCAGGTCCACTGAACCGGAGGCCCGGGGGCCGTTCAGCAGCCTCGTTCTGGACCTTTGGTTGCTGTGTCAGCAGGACAATCAGCTGTGTCATCAGTCGTGTCTGTTGATCAGCTGAAACGTCTCGTGTTTCTCCTGCTTACAGCTTAACACGGTTCCAACAGAGATATGGGATATGTATGATCATCAGACTGACAGCCTCTCTCTGAGATTATAAAGGTGCACTGTGTGTTTTTTGTACATTATTTCTTTTGAAATCGTTTGAACACATTCACCAGCTGCAGAGGACAGATTCAGAGAACGGTGGTTTAGTTCTCACTCTCTCTGTTTGTGAGTCTGGTTTCTGCAGGACTCTGGTGGTTCAGGCTCAGACCTCCGTGGATTAGCTCCTCTCAGAGCAGCGTCCTCTCTGAGGTGCAGCGCTCAGACTCTCTCTCCCTCTGAGGGAATTAAAGTGCTCGGGGTCTACAGACCTCGATTTGAATACACAGTGATGCAGCTGCTGTTCAGTCCTGGTCCTCTGAAACTGTCTTAGAGCCACTGGAAGCCGTCTGCAGGCGGTCCAGTCTGCAGTCTGTGGTTCAGATAGACACTTCTCAGTCAGCGGAGGCGACCCTGTGTCACCCCCAGTTATGGGCCACTACGGGATCCCCCAAGGCTCAATTTTAGGCTCCGCCCTGTTCTCCATCTACAAGCTCCGCCTGCCGACATCATACACAAACACAACAGTCACTTCCTACGCCGATGACACGACGTTTTACCTCCCAATCAGATGACCGGACCTCCTCTTCACACTCACTCACAGCTGCTGGAACGTTGTTAAATCAGATACGTAATGTTTAAAAATCAAGTCACGTCTGTCGGTGGCTGATCTGGAGAAGGTTGTTCATGTCTGATCTTCCAGTGTTACGTGGTCTTTATATCTTCATGTGATTACATCACAGTTTCCTGCCTTTAGTGAGACTGTTAATACGCTGCATGTGTGTAAAGAGCTGTCCAGGTGAAGTTATGACTGTTCTCAGGTGGACATGAGGCAGATGAGTTGAGCCTGAAGTGGACGGGAGGTTTGTGTCTGAGGGTAATGATGCACAGAACAGCTTCATTCTGGATACTGATGACATGTCATCACCTCACTGAACCAACCTCCGCCTCGAATAATGAGGTGTGTCGTTGTGTTTGTTCATTTTCCTGCAGCGACCAAACAGGTTGTGTTTCATTGATATTCACAGCACGACGTTAATGTTTCCAACATTACTCTGAACTCTTCACAGTTTACTGACGACTGTCTCTAATTAATGAGAATCCAGAGACGGCTGTGTTTACTGAAGCTTCATTGAATTAACAAAACACACAGTGTGACCAAGATGTCACAGTAAACAACCTTTTTATGGATTTGGCAGAAGTTCAGTAATGAAGAGCAGAGAGAAGTGATGGAGGTAGAATCAGTCTGTCAGCTGCTGCAGATTAAAGGTTCAGTATGTTGGAATTAATACTCCAGACAGACAGACAGACAGACAGACAGACAGACAGACAGACAGGCAGGCAGACAGGCAGGCAGACAGACAGACAGACAGACAGACAGACAGGCAGACAGACAGACAGACAGACAGACAGACAGACAGACAGGCAGGCAGACAGGCAGGCAGACAGACAGACAGACAGACAGACAGGCAGACAGACAGGCAGACAGACAGACAGACAGACAGGGGGCAGCACATCACCAGATAACATCAAGTAGTAACAGGAAAGTGTTTCTTCATTATTTCACATAATCTTCTGTAATCTGTATCCTCTTAATGATGAGCTGTGGAGTATTTTGTGGTTTCATAACGATATTATCAGCATATCTAAAGAATCAAAGTGCAGGAGTGTAAAGAGAGTGAAGAAGGAGAAGGAGAAGAGGGAGGAGAAGGGAGAATAAGGAGAAGAGGGAGAAGGGAGAAGAAGAAGGAGAAGAAGGAGACCAGGAAACATCAGAAAACAACATGTTTCATCAACACAAACATCAATACTTCATTTTTAGATCCACGTTGCTGTGGGCAGTCTGTGGTGACGCCTCGTTAGCTTGTACTGTCGCTGATATGTTCAGTCCAGATGCATCAGCGTGTTCACTCTGCTGCTAACTGCTGCTGCTGCTAACTGCTGCTGCTAACGGTTGCTGCTCTGTTGCTAACTGCTGCTGCTGACTGCTGCTGCCAACTGCTGCTAAGTGTTGCTGCTCTGTTGCTAACTGCTGCTAACTTCTGCTGCTGACTGCTGCTGCTAACTGCCGCTAAGTACTGCTGCTGCTCTGTTGCTAACTGCTGCTAACTGCTGCTGCTGACTGCTGCTGCTAACTGCCGCTAAGTACTGCTGCTGCCAACTGCTTCTGCTGACTGCTGCTGCTCTGTTGCTAACTGCTGCTGCTGACTGCTGCTGCTAACTGCTGCTGCTAACTGTTGCTGCTCTGTTGCTAACTGCTGCTGCTGCGTCCTGATCATTACACAAACACTCTTGTTGGACAGATCCTGTGTGACTCTAACGAGCAGCTCTGAACTGGACTGAAGAGCTGAAGCGGTCTCTGGTTCTGTGGTTCTGTAGAGTTCAGCTGTCTGCAGCAGTCAGATGAATGTCTCTGAACCAACGCGAGCCGGGTCAGGATCCACGATAACTGAGGGAGTCGACGGAACGACTGACCTTTGAGATATACTGCTTCATAATCACACACACACACACACACACACACACACGTGCACACACACACACACTCACACACACACGTACACTCACACACACACACACACACACACACACACACAAACACACGTACACACACGCTCTCACACACACTCTGATTGGAGTTCACAGTAACAGGTGGGCAGAGGAACATTTACCTCCTCGCTCACAGAGAGATGGTGCGTCAGAAACATTTTGTGACATTTTTTTGTCTCCGTTGAAGGACGGAGTGTGAAAGTTTCTTTGTGAGAAACGAGACGAGACAGACTGAGTCCTGATGAGTCAGCGTTCAGCTCTCAGACTGAAAAGAACCCAGTCAATAGAACCCAGGCGCTCGCTGAGCCGTCTGAGTCGACGTTACATTGAATATTTTTAGTGAACCAAAGAGTTTCTGGCCTCCAAACATGCAGAGAGCTGTTTATCAGAGCTGAACGTCAGAGAGGAGCCTGTCTGTCTGTCTGTCTGCTGCCCCCTGCTGGTCACAACACAGACTTCAGATCAGTTCTCAGTGTTCGTGTCCTCACAAGAGGCCGGACATCTCACCTGTCAGTCTGTGACATCGTCACAATCAGCCGTCACCTACACCTCAGCTCCTTCACATGTGAACCATGTTTAAAATCATGTTTAAATAATATTATTAAGTCACAATGTTAGCAAGTGTGCACGTTCAATAAATATCCTCCAGGTGCAGAGCAGAGAGTGGTGGGAACTGTCACCTGTGGGTGGCCTGTAGCGATACTGTGGTTCTGTTACCTGAGCTTTTTTAATCTTTCAGGAAGACACACCTGTCCAGGTGTGTTGCAACTAACTGACGACACTATTTAAGGAGGATTGAGTGGAAGCCTCAGTCTCTCTGGAGCTGCTGCCCAGCTCACAGTGGAAGGAGGAGAGTCGACCTTTCTGTCTCCGTGTTCATTCCCCCACATGTTCTCAGTGCTGGTTGGTTCTGTTCTGTTCATTTGTTTGGAGATCACTAAAAGTCCAGGTTTCAGTTTTCTGTGGTTGATTTTGGATTAGATTAATTTCTTTCCTTGCTGATAGTTCAGAGGGAACAGCTGGGTGGCCGCTGATCTCCACCCTGTCTTTTGTTAGTAGTTTTTGCTCTTTTGATTTCTAAATAAAAATAAGGTTTATTCCTTTATTTGATGTCTGAGCGTCCTTTTAAATATGTGACGCCCTCTCTGCGAGCCTTTCTCTTAGAGGGTCCGTAACATGAACGTTTGGGCTCAGGTGTGGTGGCCCGGTGCTGGTTCTACACAGAGTATCACACCACATCACAGCAGCAGGTCTCAGACCAGTCTGCTGTACTGACACGTTCATCTGTGTGTCTGCTGACACGTCTCTGAGACGACCAATCAGCTGCAGCGTTACAAACCAACAGGTGACACGAATGAACATCCTGTCAGCTGCTCACAGGCTCGTTGTCTCTGTGTGAAACTGTAAGGACGTAAGCATGATTAATCACCTGTAACACACCGACAGAAAAGTCTCTTGTGGGCGTGACCTCAACCCAGTGATGTCACATAAAACCTGGACACAGCGGTGGAGGCGGAGCCCCGTCCAGTCCTGTGAAAGCTCAGTGGCGTTTCAGGAGTTTAAAATAATCACATCTTCAGTGTTGTGAGGCTAACTTCCTGCTTAGTGGCCGGCTAACTTCCTGTTTAGCGCCCGGCTAACTTCCTGTTTAGCGTCCAGCTAACTTCCTGTTTAGCACCCGGCTAACTTCCTGTTTAGTGGCCGGCTAACTTCCTGTTTAGTGGCTGGCAAACTTCCTGTTTAGCGTCCAGCTAACTTCCTGTTTAGCGCCCAGCTAACTTGAATAGAAATAATGTCATCGTGCGGCTCTTGTAGACTTCCTAATTGTTTTCGGACCGAAGGGCTGAAACCGTCCGCTGTCTTACTGATGCGTCCTTCACAGTGTAGCTTATGAAAAAGTCTTTCTGGGTTGCAGGGCGTCATGTGATGGTGTAATGACACAGTTGGAAAGTTGGCTTCAAAGCTGGGAGCTCTTCATGGGGCAACTCAACCCTTCACCCTGTGTGTTCAGGTCCGGTCCCGCGGCAGACGGTCTGCCTGGTGGTTCTGGATCTGGAGGGAGATTGTGAACTTTGCTCATGAAGGTCTGCAGTGATGGAGGATGATTGGTGATTCTGTCCGGCGGCCTTCTGCCCTTTGGATCAAACTCATACAGTTTAATGTGAGAGGAACAGAACCTCAGCTAAAGGTTCTGTAGTCACATTGTACAAATGTCAGAGTCCAACTCTCAGAGAGGAATCTGGGATCAGAACTCACAGTGAACTGAGCCCAACAGCTGAGCTCATTCTCATGAGTTTGTGCTGTGGTGTCCACTCATCATGATGCTCACTGGAACAATAAGGAAACTGCTGCAAATTAAAACATTATGACCTTAAACATTTAATGTTGGTGGTTATTGGTCGATGGATCATCATTAGTTTATTCTGAATGTAACTCAACACACCGTCCTGCTGCTGTAGGTCCAATTAGCACCTGGACCAACAGTTCTGGAGCTTCACAGTCAAACAGAGTTGCAGCATTCTGCTGAACACCTGAAGCAGCTGAGACCTGATTTAAACGTCAGTTAGGACCGGGGCTCGGGGAAACCCTGCTGCAACCTGAGAGTGAGACTCCCCTCGTCCCATCCTCCAAACACCACCAGCAGTCAAGCATCTTTACATAGTTTTATTCAGAAACACGTCTCTTGTACACAACATGCTGGCAGTCTGGGACAGCAGAGCCCCAGCAGGAAACTCCTGGCAGGCAGCGACCAATCAGCTCTCTGGGACAACCTGCAACCAATCACAGACACTCTCACTCAGGTAAAAGAGGGATATTAAAACAAATAGAAACATTTATGACCTCTGGGGTCGTAACAATCAGACTTTCATCAGGATGGAGGAGATGATGACTGAATTCTTTAATTTTTGTCTGAACTGTTCCTTTAACATCTCAGTAGTTTCTCACTCACAGCAGCAGGAAGTGAATCGTGTCCAGCGTCATTAATCTTCCTGCAGGATCAGATAAGACAGAAGGAGGCTCGGGACACAGTGGAGTTGAACTTTAGAGACAGTTTATTTAAACTTGAGTTCATTTACAGCAGTTCCACTGGAGGATGACGTTGCAGCCACATTAAACCTACGGTCCTATCTACTGTATGTACAGGGAGGAGGATGCAGCTCGATAGTGCAGAAGGCACACAGTTGGCTTTATACTCGCCTGTAAGCGCTACTAACATGACGGAGAGGGTGGAGGGTGACGTGGCAGCCTCACAGTGGACATGTTCGCTTCACGATGCAGACCAGAAGTTACGCTCCTGTTTCACTCCCATCAGCAGTGATACAGCGGAGAACAAGTCTGTTCCTCTACATGTGCACTGAACAAGCATCGTCACTCTGTTCACTGTCTGTTTACAACATGAGATATGTGGGTCAGAAAACTTAAACTGGACGTGTTAAGGCATTCTGTAATTAAACCAAAGTGAGGGACAGAAGCAGGTAAATACAGCTCACTGACAGGAAGCAGGTGGTTTGGCATCAACATGGCAGCTTCACTCACACTCACACACACACACACACCTGCCAAACACTTCCAACTGTCCAATGAGAGCTGCCGAATCCTCCAGAAGAAGCACAGGAGAGATGAAGGTGATGAAGGTGATGAAGGTGAACATGTTCAGATATGAGACACATCAGAATCAGGAAGACTTGTCCTCGCGTCAGAAACACTCGTTCACCGACAAACTCACAGAAATCAAACAAATGTACAAAGTATTTGATACAATAATAATAAAGGATAAACCTCATAATAATAATAATAATAATAATAATAATAATAATAACAATAATATGTGAACAGCACTCGAACAGAAACATGATTCAAGTAAAGCATTTAAAACTGAAAAAGTCTGAAACTACGTCATCGTTTAAGATCAGGAGGAATTGTTGCATCTTAGATTATTTCTGCTGCTTATATAAAAAAAGTACATTCAACAGGTACATCAATTAATTATGGAACAGAATCAGAACAGAGGCCAAAAAATGTGTCAGCTCTATTGAAAAGTATTGATATTAAAGGCAGATTCAGACTGTTTTTATTTTCTAGTTTTAATTTAAGCAGCTCAGATCTGACAACATCCTGAACGACTCGACGGACGACGACAACACGACTCTGACTCGTGTCTCAGACGACAGACAGATTTCTTCTTCTCAGTATTTTCATCTTCTTCTGTTCAGAAGTCCGACTTTAAAGTCTGAGATTGAATATTTTCTCCTGAAAATTCTGATTCACAACTTCAACTTCCAAGAAAAGTCAGAAAAAGTTCATTGGAGTCAGTTCAGAGTTTAAAGGTGGAGTTCTGAGACGCCTGCAGCCTCTCCTGTCACAGTAAACTGTCTTTGCAGAACATTTACAACGAATGATTGTCAGGCAGCCCAGAACATAAATCATCAGTGGAAGAGAAAGAATTTCATCCTTAAAGCTTCAGTTTGAGCTTCAGCGTCTCAATAACTCACACGGACATAAATAAACCTCTGAGGAAGTGTGACAGTCTGAAGCTGCCGTTAATATCACAACAGTTCACTCTCACACTGAGTCTGCACATTCTGTTGAACTACAAAACAATAGAAAAATTTAATGATTTAATCATAAATATAATTATATAATACATATATAATTATATTTATCTTCAGAAGGCGCCCGACTGAAACTAACTTTATAAGTTCTGTAGACGTCGGACAAAAGAGAAAATCCTCACAGACAAAATGTGCAACAAATCTAAAGGTGCACTAACGAGGAAACAGCTGATGATGATTGTTTCAGATGAAACCATCCTGAAATCTAATAAGTGACACCAACAGGAGCGATCACAGAGCACGGCCTCCTCAGGCTGGAGGACAGAGAAGGATGTCTGTGGAAGAAGAAGGAAACCGTCTCCACATCTGTTTCCAAGCGAGCGAGTCCACCGAAGGTAAGGCAAGAAAATGTTCTGCTTCATCCAGGAGCAACAAAAGACGAGGAGCCGCTGCAGCGACGAAGAAGCTCGGAAAAGGAAAACAAAAGGCAGAAACTGATTTCATCTAACAGACAAACAGACTGCGGCTCATTAAAACGGACTGGTGATAAGACCACAGGACGATGGAAGTCATTAACTTCAGTGTCGACGCTGTATTGTCTTTATGTATTAATGAGCACAGTGCAGACACACGGGGACACGGCCAGATATGATTAACAGCTTAATTAAGTAAACTAATTAGTACTTTATGTAACGTCCAAAGTCACTGCAGAGAAAAGTGCTAAATTCATTGTTGACTGTTGAAGCTGAAGGCTGTATTATTAGAATTATCTCCAGCCGAGTACTCGGCCTGACTGAGTAATTTAGTTGGCAGATAAAAGTACTCTGATTACAGCGGCTGTGGATCAGTCTGCACTCAGGCCGCCTCTCAGCCTCTCAGGTGCGTCTGCGTTAACGAGGCTGGACGATGGACGATGTGGCCTTCTGCTTTGTTTCTGTACTGCATGTTCTGACATGGCACACGGGGACTCAGGCAAAATAATGACAAAACAATACCATGAAGAGAGAGAGAGAGAGAGAGAGAGAGAGAGAGGCTTTGCACAGAATCTCAGAGTTCCTACAAATATTTACAGGACAGATACAGGCACTTGTATATCTTTGGTTGGAGAAACCCAACATTGCAGAGTAATGCATTCACAGAGCTTTTGTGTCCCTTATTGTGTTTCCACGGTTCACTAGGCAACTGGTTTATTTTATTTCTTCTGTCTCTTCGTCCTCGTCACAGGTCAGGCCTCACGCAGCTCTCCCACGGCTGGTTAACCCTCCGATAACGCCACCTGTCACACAGGAAGTGAGGCAGCAGGTCAGCACAACACCTGGTAACAGATCACTCCTGCGTCTACCATCAGAGGGAGCCACAACAACAAACACCTGTTCGGTACACAGAGAAGAAGAAACTGCCCAACAGTTCTGATGCACTGAGCTGCAGAGAGCTGAGCTCTGCTGCTGCTGCACAACACACCAGATAACTGATCATTTCACATGGTTGTATTTCATAAAGAAGATCCTGACCTGTAGTTTCAGCACACCTGAGGGCAGAAGCATCTGACATCACTACTCCAACAAACACAAAGAACAGCAAGTTGTTTCCTCTGAAACTGTAGAGAAGAACATCTACACCAACAACAGTTCATTCGTCTTCTTCCTCAACACAGTTATACTGAGAAAGTCTTTATCTTTATCCATCTCCGTCACATTGATCCTCCTCTGCTCCTCCTCTGTTCCTCCTCTGCTCCCCCTCTGCTCCTCCTCTGTTCCCCCTCTGTTCCTCCTCTGTTCCTCCTCTGCTCCCCCTCTGTTCCCCCTCTGTTCCTCCTCTGCTCCTCCTCTGTTCCTCCTCTGCTCCTCCTCTGCTCCTCCTCTGTTCCTCCTCTGCTCCCCCTCTGTTCCCCCTCTGCTCCCCCTCTGCTCCCCCTCTGCTCCTCCTCTGCTCCCCCTCTGCTCCTCCTCTGTTCCTCCTCTGCTCCCCCTCTGCTCCTCCTCTGCTCCCCCTCTGCTCCTCCTCTGCTCCCCCTCTGTTCCTCCTCTGCTCCTCCTCTGCTCCTCCTCTGCTCCCCCTCTGCTCCTCCTCTGCTCCTCCTCTGTTCCCCCTCTGCTCCCCCTCTGCTCCTCCTCTGCTCCTCCTCTGCTCCTCCTCTGCTCCCCCTCTGCTCCCCCTCTGCTCCTCCTCTGCTCCCCCTCTGCTCCTCCTCTGCTCCCCCTCTGCTCCTCCTCTGCTCCCCCTCTGTTCCTCCTCTGTTCCCCCTCTGCTCCCCTCTGCTCCTCCTCTGCTCCTCCTCTGCTCCTCCTCTGTCCCCCTCTGCTCCTCCTCTGCTCCCCCTCTGCTCCTCCTCTGCTCCTCCTCTGTCCCCCTCTGCTCCTCCTCTGCTCCTCCTCTGCTCCTCCTCTGCTCCTCCTCTGTTCCCCCTCTGTTCCTCCCTCTGCTCCCCTCTGCTCCTCCTCTGCTCCTCCTCTGTTCCTCCTCTGCTCCTCCTCTGCTCCCGCTCTGCTCCTCCTCTGTCCCCCTCTGTCCTCCTCTGCTCCTCCTCTGCTCCTCCTCTGTTCCCCCTCTGCTCCCCCTCTGCTCCTCCTCTGTCCCCCTCTGTTCCCCCTCTGCTCCCGCTCTGCTCCTCCTCTGTTCCTCCTCTGCTCCCGCTCTGCTCCTCCTCTGCTCCCCTCTGCTCCTCCTCTGTTCCCCCTCTGCTCCCCTCTGCTCCTCCTCTGTTCCTCCTCTGCTCCTCCTCTGTTCCCCCTCTGCTCCTCCTCTGCTCCTCCTCTGTCCTCCTCTGCTCCCCCTCTGCTCCTCCTCTGTCCTCCTCTGTTCCTCCTCTGCTCCTCCTCTGCTCCCCCTCTGTCCCCTCTGCTCCTCCTCTGTTCCCCCTCTGCTCCTCCTCTGCTCCTCCTCTGCTCCTCCTCTGCTCCTCCTCTGTTCCCCCTCTGCTCCTCCTCTGCTCCTCCTCTGTCCCCCTCTGTCCCCCTCTGCTCCTCCTCTGTCCTCCTCTGTTCCCCCTCTGTCCCCCTCTGCTCCCCCTGTCCTCTCTGCTCCTCCTCTGTTCCCCCTCTGCTCCCCCTCTGCTCCTCCTCTGCTTCCCCTCTGCTCCCCCTCTGTTCCTCCTCTGCTCCCCTCTGCTCCTCCTCTGTTCCCCCTCTGCTCCTCCTCTGTCCCCCTCTGTTCCTCCTCTGTTCCTCCTCTGCTCCTCCTCTGTTCCCCTCTGCTCCTCCTCTGCTCCTCCTCTGCTCCTCCTCTGCTCCTCCTGTTCCCCCTCTGTTCCTCCTCTGTTCCTCCTCTGCTCCTCCTCT
Organism: Diplodus puntazzo; assembly: GCA_963678695.2. Classification (NCBI taxonomy): domain Eukaryota; kingdom Metazoa; phylum Chordata; class Actinopteri; order Spariformes; family Sparidae; genus Diplodus; species Diplodus puntazzo. The sequence goes on along the minus strand of OZ023167.1, from coordinate 32,423,304 downwards.
GCTCCTCCTCTGCTCCTGCAGCTATAATTGTATTATTGGAATAACACTGATATAAATGATTACTGGGCCTGATATTAAACGTGCATCACGACTCTGAAGCATTCAGTGACCATCATCTTGTCTGAGTGTATAAATGATGTCATGAGTTAAAGAAGTACATTTTATTTACAGCACGTTTAAACTTGGAAACAATCTTTAAGCCTGAAACACAGCGGGCCAACCGTTGGCCGTCTGCAGCGTTTGGGGAGACTCAGACGAGGTCGGGAACAAATCTGTTGGGTGTGTTCAGCTGCGTTGGAAGCTTTTGGAACCGCGTGGACAGCGTCTGCTCCGATTCAACATGTGGAGTCTGAGAACGCTGACTGTTGGCTGTCTGAGCCATTGGATACTCTGATTGGTTGTGTGCCAGCTGTATGACCATTCTGATTGGTTGTGTGCCAGCTGTATGACCATTCTGATTGGTTGTGTGCCAGCTGTATGACCATTCTGATTGGTTGTGTGCCAGCTGTATGACCATTCTGATTGGTTGTGTGCCAGCTGAATGACCATTCTGATTGGCGTTGTGTGCCAGCTGAATGACCATTCTGATTGGCGGTGTGCCAGCTGAATGACCATTCTGATTGGCGGTGTGTGGGAGGCACCCGATGTTAAGGAGGCTTATTGCATCCCGCGGAGGCGCAGAACGTACTCGCTGCTGTGGAGCTGGCAGCACGTCGAAGCGTGTTCACTGCAACTTTTCTGCCAAACAGGTCAGACAAGAGGCAGCAGAGTGGTTGGATGAAGGCAGCTGGCTGCTGGTTTGAGTCTGGGCGGTGTGTGGAGGCCTTAACATTACAAACACTGTTTTCATGAGTGAAGCTACAGCGTCAAGTTAAATCTAAGGAAGAAGAAATAACTTGGTTTAATCATTTCACGTCCTGATCAATAGATCAGAATCAGAAGATTCTTGTTTCTTACATCTGCAGACATTCATGTACATTAAAGTCTTGATGCTGTGACGTGATGATGTCATCATCAGACAGAAGAATCTTCTAATTCATTTCAATACGTCACAGTCTTGAATATTGATTCTGTGATTGGTCGTCGTATCAGATGGATTCTGACTCACACCTGTTAACTTGATTGATTGTTTTGAGTATTTCTGATTGATTGTGGTTCTGATTCTGGTTGAAGTGTGTTCCGGACTCGTCCCAGAGGTGACAGTGGGGTGGATGTGTTGTTCTCACATCAGTGAGGGGTTTGGACTCTTCAGGTTAGAGGTCCGATGTTTTTAACCCTGCTCAGAGGTTCAGAACTAAGACGAGCCGCGAGAGCTCAACTTCAAACACCTGCTAATGTCTGTCCTGTCCCCTCGTCTGTGGGCCGGACTCAGACACGAGCCACAGCTGTCTGACCTCTTTAAACTGTTCTGTGGTCAGCTGTGAGCTGGCTGCTGAGATGGAGGAGATACATGAAGGTAGCTTAGTATTTACACTTCATAAAACTGATGATTAACACATAATTATGTTACAACATTTACACGTGTCAGCAGAGAACCAATCACTGACCATCATCACTGTTCAGGTGTGTGTCGTACCTTCTCAGGACAGAAGTCTGGGTTGCTCTGTCGGACTTTGCCGGGCCGTCCCTTGATGACTGCATAGCAGAACATAGTGATGACCATGACGAACAGGAAGTAGCTCGTGTGCATCAGGTGCAGGTTGATGAGGGAACGGTCGTCCTGGTGACAAACAGAGAAATAAAGAGCAACACAGTTCAGTACCACAGCAGGAGAGCACGGGGTACCAAACCTTCATGAACTTCTGACTTTCGCCAGCCGTGTGCACTAAATATCAAACGCCATTACTTCAGCGGATGATGTCGTTTTCATGGAGGCGCGCTCGGTGTGTCGGAGGGAGAGGTAACGCAGCTGAACGAATACGCTGCGCTTTTAAGTACCGTTTAAAAAAACAAAATGCAATGTGTGGCGGTCGGTGTTGATTCCCTGGCGCAGCATGTGTGGGAAACACTGACAGTGTCCTGCAGCTGCTCGTCAGGCGTCCCTCACGTGTTCCCTCCTCAGCGGATCAGCCTCGGCCTTCCTTCAGGTCAGTGCTCACTAAAAGTGTCCTGACCGTCCACATCACAGGCTGCATGTCTACAGGTGTTCAGTTGTAAAGCTCAGGTGATGACTGAGAGTCTTTTAAACAACTTCATGTTGTTTGAAGAGAAATCTGCTGTCTGAACTGAACAGCAGCTGATATCAGAGTGACTGTTACAGTGGAAGATATGAAGACTCATGTTAACGGTGCCGTGAGCCCAAAGAGGAAAGAAGAAATAAAACACAGCTGTAATTAAAACTCTTCCAGATGTTTCAGCTCCCTGAGCACAGTAACGGACCGTGAATCATCCAGTGTTATTCTGGTGCTGGTGGAGTTCTGTGTGTGTGTGTGTGTGTGTGTGTTCAGGTGAGCTCAGATCCGGTAACTGCTCAGGGACAGAATATATGTTCTGATTGTTTTCAGGCTCAGTGGAGCGTTCAGACACCAGAGGTGGTCAGTCAATGGGATCATTGTGATCCTGGAACAATCTACCAGCTTCAGTACAGAACTAAAGCTGAATGGACTCGGTCACATTCACCTGGTGTTATCACGGGCTGAGTGAGGATCATCAGAACCTGAAAAGTGCTGATACATGATCAGTATGTTTCTTGTACTTTGTTGTTGTTATAAATATAAACTTTCCAAAAGCGAAAGTGTTCATGAAAATATAAAATGCAACATGAATATGATCAGAACTGAACAACCAATGGAGAGAGAATGAGTTCCTGTTCTGATCATTGATTAGCGGTTCAGATGGAAACAGTCTTTGGTTCCTCGTGTTCAGTGTGAGAATCCTCTGCTTTCTTTGTCACCTCTGACAGGACATGAAGAGTTTCTGGGTTTTGGACAGTTGGTTGGATAAAAGAAGACGTGTGAGGTCAATCTGAAGCAGCTTTACAAGGTTTTGACCAAAATTAACAATTAATCTTGAAAAAGCACCACAGATTATTGTTAGCTGCATCATCTGACATCATATCTGTGATGTCACTGGGTTGAAGTTTATGTTATTCTATAACTGTTGTGACCCTCCAATAAGATGCTCTGCAGAACCTTGTCACTAAAATCTTTACTCTATAAAATATTTTACATTTATTAAAAGGAATACTGTGAGAAAGAGAGGAGTAAAGAAGAAGGAGTGATGATGAAGGCGGCGGCGCACCACCTCGGTAAAGATTTCTTCCTCCACCTCCTGAGAGATTCCTGACCTTTGAGTCCAAACTGGACGTTTTCTGCTTCCTGATGTCTTCTGCTACAGTTTTATCACCTCATCACAATATGATCAGCTGGTTACTGTAGATGATCAACAGCAGTCGATGATCTACTGCTCTGTTCTGCTGACTCGTGCTTTGATCCAGTGTCAGTCTGATATTTAACTTGACATTTGGACTCACTGATGTTTATTTTTGTGATTTTTTTGTGAAGTGTTTCTTTTCCGGGTCTTTCCCTTCACGTACTGAAGCCGACAGTCACCAGCGTGCTGGATGAACCCGGCGAGTGTGAATAATGCAGATGTGTTGGTGACTCACATCTGGGACGATGACGGTCAGCTTTGGGTTGAGTGCGTGGTACACTTTGCCAATGGCTCCTTTGTAACACCAGAAGGGATTATAGTCCTGACTGTACTTGGTGTCCGAGTCGCGGACTGTGGTGAACACCTTGTACCAGGAGGTGGCGTTGGTGTACGTCTCAGGAACGCAGTGTGGCGGCTGCCTGTTGACGGAAACAGAGACGGAAGTCATGAACTGTTGAAGAGTTCACTGGTTATTGATTTCTTATTGAATATCAGCTCCATACAGAACGCGACCCATCGAACAGAAAGGATGAACCTGCAGGGTGAGAACATCTGGAGGAAGCAAAGGAGCAAAACTTTTAATAAATTCATTGATTATCTATATTTTTACACTCGATAGTTTCAGTTACGCTGAAACAAAGCTGCTTCAGTGTGTCGTTACAGCACGTCGGCTCCTGCTGCTGTGGACCAACGCTGCTCTCCAGGCCGAAGTGTGAGGACGAGTCGGTAGGACAGACAGACAGACAGACAGACAGACAGACAGACAGACAGACAGACACCTTTCCCTGTATTAACAGGAGGGCAGTATTCCCTCCTGTCAGTGTGAGAGAAGCTTCAGTCTATACGTCATATCGCCGCCTCAATGTTGAAACTAAACTTTGTGTAAAGCTCTGATAACTCCAGCTAAACACTGTGAGATGTTATGAAGGCAGAGCGTGACATGCTGCAGGACGCTGTGTTAGTGTCAGTGTGAGGCAGCTCTAGAGATAAAGTCTGTCCCTGTGACTCGGGGAGCTCGTCCAACTCACACTGTGACTGGGAAGATATTGCTGGCCGCCGTGATGGTCATGCAAGTGCTGAACACCACCTGCTCGCAGTGTCCGTGCAGCACGCAGTCGTCTGAGTTCCAGGATAAAGGCAGCGTGAACGTGATGTTTATTTCTTCATGAGCTTCCCGGCCTGAAAAACAAGAGACAGAACACCAGAGTCAGGCAGTTAAACCACTCCCTCACAGTGTTGTTGGGTTGTTTACAGGCGAGCCCTGTACTTTAACCGAAGACTCAAACTTGTATTTCAACATTCTGACTTTTCATGTTGCCTTCGAGAATAATGAGCTGGATTAGCTGTGATCAGACCGCAACAAGCTGCAGGTTCCTCCTGGCTGAGGCGTCATTACAGTCTGAACAGCAGGAAGAAATGATGTCACACTGAGATACTCTGAGTCTGCATGATTCTGCAATATTTATCAAACTGTGGGGGGATTAGCAGATTATCAGTCAGACTGAGTGGCCTCCTGGGTGTATGTACAGAGGGAGAGAGGGTCGAGAGCCTGTCACTATTAATAATCCAGTTCCTCTAGCAAAGTCAAACCACTGGTGAGGACGTGAAACTCTCCCGTCATCATAACCCTCGTCTGTTTTCTCTACAGTTCTCCTCCTTTCTGCGCCTCTTACAGGTCTTTGACAACAGTCTGACTTCATCCTGCTGGATTTCTGTGGCCAGAAACCTTCACGGTCAAAAATCTGTCTGGAGCCGCAAAACATGTCTGAGCTTCATGATGGAGGTAACGAGCCTGGAGAGTCTAAATCAGGTTTTAAACAGGCCTAAATACGCATTTATTCATATTTCACTTCAATTTTAGTAATTAATGTTTTTTTATTGGGGGATGCTACAATCAAAACTGATATAAGTCATGTGTAGGACTATTCTAACTGTACAGAACTATATTCAGGTCTACTTCAGTCCTCCACATGTTTGAGGATATTAATACAATTAAAATGAGTCTCCTTTGATCACCAATAAAACATATAGATGGAGCCTAACTTTAAAAACAAAGACATCAATGTAGCTTCAGTTTAATTTGGACCTGACTGTTATAAAAGAGGAGATGACCCTCAGTGTCCTCTGATCAGCTGCTGCTCTCTGTGAGCTCACTGTAACCAAACATTTGCTTCATTTATTGACTTCAAGGTTTAACATGTTGTTGGCAAACAGCTGGACATGTGTCCACAGTTCAACCATGAAGTGAAAAACAAACAAGGACCTGAAACAAGGAAGTAAATATGAAGGACTGCACACCCACTCATAACTCAGATATTGATCCGAGTTCAATCAGAGTCCAAACAGAAAGGCTTAATCCACCGACACAAAGCCAGAGGTATTAACTTCTGCCTAAATCTGAGAGCTATAGGAGGAGGAGAGCTTAATGTTACACAACGCTGCCTCTGTTTGTTCAGTGTTTGAGTAAAGTCACCACACACACACACACACACACACGCACACGCACACGCACACACACACACACACACACACACACACACACACAGAGGAAACCTAAAACCTGTTAGAGGACACACAGCTGCAGAACATCCTGTGAACAGCAGACAGTTTGGATCTTGTTGTGACGTCTGTGTTCTTCTAACGTTCACTTCTTCTGCACAATCTTAACTTTAAGATTCACGGACGTCGTCAGTCTGATCTTTTTATTTCAGCTCACTGCAGTCTGTCTGTCAGCTGTCACATACTGCTCGTGTACAATACTCACAATCTGTGGCTGCAAGGAACTGCAACAAACCTAATTGTTCTTTTGATTGATTGATATTTATTATTGTGTCGTGCATAATAGATACGCTCAGACCTAACAGGCTTGTGAGACAGCACTATTGCTGAAAAGCTGAAAATCTTGAAACTGCTAGAAGAACGTGACGGTGCCACGAGGAGACAACGGTTCTGCTGGAGTCTCTGTGTGATGCTAAACAAACAGTGACTCATAATTCATCTGGACACTTTAAACACTTTAGAAAGAAAAGCAGACAAATTAAACAACCATTCAAATCATCAGCACACGTTTCATTCAATACGAATATTATTAACTCGCTGCAACAAGAACAACACAGAACATGGTTGGTTCAAACATGGCCGAGGAATTAGTCCCAACGAAATCAACATCTGAAAAAGTCGTTTCAATCAATTTTCAATAAGAATTAAAATCCTGACACTCCTCGATATTTAAAGACTTCATGTTCATTAAAACAGTTTTAACTGGATGTTTCTCAGTCTTGTATTGATTTTCCAGAACTCCTCAGTTAATCCTTCCTGATGTCCTGTTGAACACAAGTGAGCGATGAAGAGAACAGAACCTACCTGACAGGCCGACCTGCTGCCCCAGCACTGTGGCGTACAGGTGGGTGATATTGCGAGAGTAGCCTCCAAACGGGCGCTGGGGATCCAGCGTGAGGGTGATGGGGACCGAGATGTTGATGGGCCCAGAGTCCTCCAGCAGGAGGGGGACCTGGGTGCTGGAGCGAGCCTGTCCGCTGGTCACCACCATGCTCTCCGGCGTGGTCGACTCGTTCAGACCGTGTTTTATCGTCTCATTCTCCGACACGCAGAAGTCCAGCTCGTTGAAGCGCAGCAGGAAGGTGTTCCAGTCCTGAGAGAGGACGACATGTTGCCATCAACCAAACTTCTATTACCTGATTCACACCTGTGCATTCAACCAAACTACCTTCAATTTTTGCAGAATTTGAACCTTGAATCTGTGTCCAGCACCTATTAGCACACCTGTACTTTGGAACAACTTGCTGGCATCCTACTTCTTACTGTCTTCTAGGTGAGTTATTAGTTTATTGCTGCGGCTGAGAGTTTTATTGTAAGGAAAGAACTGGAAAGGAAAGGAAAGACACCAACAAAGTTATTTTATTATCTTTATTTGTCAATGAAACCATAAGTGGACTGTCCTGCACAGAGCTTGTTACATCTTAACCTAGTTATTCCATCCGGGTGTGAGTTGACCTACAGACATCTTGATTTGCATGTGCTTCCTGGTCTGATTCACTTGCAAACTAGGGCTGTAACGATACACGTATCGAAGCCAAAATCGCGACACTCAGATCCACAAACCTGTCTCGCGTTGTGAGAAGGCAGAATCGCGACACAACTTCCAGTCCAGATCAGCCCTATGAGCTGTAAGTAACACCACATTAACACCGCAGCGGTCGTTCGCCAATTCTCCGCTGTTGTTCGTTCACACAGAGCGAAACATCGCTGTAAAGACGAACCGCTGTGTAATTCACACAGAAAGCTGCGCTGCGGCTCCTAAAGAGACGCGACGGTACACGTCATGATGATGCGTGTGTGTGTTTTCAAGAGGTTTCCCCGGTGTCTCCCCTGTCAATCAAAACCCGTTCAAGTTCACTGAAGTCTCAGTTCGGAGGGCTGACCGTCACGGAGATTTTTTTTCATCATAAACACTCGGTGAGTTAAAGTTTTTTTGCCACTGACAGATGCCGTTTATTGGGCAGAAATGTGATGAGGAGTCTGTAGGACGGGCGGGAGGACAGACGCTTCTCCACGTACAGCTGCGCTATTTTTCCTTGTTGCCAAAGACAGTTAAAGTTACTACGTTCGTTTGGTTCTGTAACGTTGCTTTGTGGGACATTTTTTCTGTATTAAGTTGAGTGAGGGAGCTGGGCAGTTAATAGACCATCAGATAGACACGCCCTCCACAATACTGCACCTCTGATACTATCAGACAAGTATCATATACAGAAGTTATTGAAATGTTACATAAATAAAATGTTTGATTAAAAAAAAAATATATCGAGGTTTGTCTCCTCGACCTGACACCATCTCTCGTGACATCCTCCTGGACATCCCTCTGGCTTGGTTCAGATCATATCTCTCTGGTTGCACACAGTTTGATCAACTCAAGAATCTATGATCCGGCTCTGCTCCAGTCTGCAGCGGTGTTCCCCAGGGCTCTGTCCTCGGCCCCCTGCTGTTCATTATTTATCTTCTGCCTCTTGGTCACATTATCAGGAAATGTCATGTTCGATGCTGAGGATACCCAGCTCTATCTTTCCACTAACCCTACCTCCACTCTGCCACCCACAGCTCCATCCAACTGCTGACTGGAAACTAAATCATGGTTCTCACTCAACTTTCTTAAACTCAACAGCAACAAAACTGAGGTCCTCTTCATTGGTACCAGATCCACCTTAGCAACGCTCAACACCCTGATTACATCCCGTCTGGACTACAGTAATTCTCTCCTCTTCGGTCTTCCTCTGAGGTATCTTCATAAACTCCAGCAGGTCCAGAACTCGTATCATCACCAGAACTCCCTCTGCTGAACACATCACTCCGGCCCTGCAGCAACTCCATTGGCTCCCTATCAAATCCTGCATTGATTTCAAGATTCTACTCCGCACTTTCAAGATCCTTCACAACCTGGCACCATTGTATCTCTCTGAACTTTGTCCCATCTACACACCTTCCTAGGGATGCTCCGATCGATCGGCCGCCGATCGTCATCGGCCGATATGGATCCTAAACAGGTTGATCGGTGGGCTCTCAAAGTGCAGATCCGAAAAGCCAATCGCATATAAATATGTTTATATTATTTTTTTTTTTTTTTACCCGAGACGGCATTTGAGAACGCGCCACATAACAGAATACGGCGAGTATGAGAAACAAGCCCGGGCAAAACAAATCCCAAAGACACCCGTCACTCAGCTAACTAAGTGAAACGTTTAGACGTCCGGAGCCTTACAGCAGGGACAGTAAAAGGTGGAGCAGGGTTCTCCCCAGACGGTGGAATAGCAGCGCTGCGCCGCTATACTCATTTTTGATGCTAGCTGCATTATAGCGGGTGTTTGTGGGCTGCCGCGGTCTTCTCGTAGTGAACAATAAGTGTCCAACGAGGTTCGAGGCCACAAAACCAAGCTACTAACGAGACAGTGCCGTTTTATGAACTACGGGAGCCCATGAGGAGCGATCTCCACCCCGCTGAGCGATCTCTCCACCCCCCACCCCCCCGCTGACCGAGCGCCACTACACTACACATTTCTGGGGAGAACCCTGTGGAGGGATATAACTACAAAGCTTATGGAAAAAAGCTTAATTTAATGTTATTTCATCTATTGCTCTTGACAGGGTATGTAATGTTTACACAAATAAAAAGCTGATTATGGTACATAAAGATCTTGATTGTATTTATTATTTATTTTAGTACAAATGGTTTTACCACTTTAAGTGGTGCACAAGGCTAGATTGTAAATACAGGACATTGAGGATTATTATTATTATTATTATTATTATTCTTATTCTCCCATCCATTCTGTGATCGGTATCGGCAGATTTATGATTCCTGTGATCGGAGATCGGATCGCCCCCCAAAAATGCCGATCGGAGCATCCCTACACCTTCCCTCACTCTGCATTCCTCTTCTGTCATCCAGCTCTTTGCCTCATCTGCCAGCTTAACCACCATCAGGTCAAAGAGCTTCCAGCCGATCCGCCTCGGGAACTCTTTCCCACCAGACATTCACACTTCCGACACTTTCTTCACCTTTAAATCCCGCCTGAAAACACACTTATCCCGAGTGTCTCACACCAACTATGTAATCACATTTTTGTCTAGTTACTGTACTACTGCACTATGTAGTCACATTCATATTCATTTATTTATCTTCCTTCAACATCAGTGTTACCTGATTTATATTGTTTGATGTACTGTTGTTGTGTTATGTGTGTCTTGTAAGGTCCCTCTAAATAAAAAGCATTATTATTATCTAAATAATTATTATTATTGTTATCCTTCTGGCATGAATCAGGTCGTGACGTGACATTTAGCATCAGCTTCGTGGGTGTGACTCACCTCCGTCAGCTCCGGAGACTTGATCTCTTTAATCTTGAAGAAATACCCGATGGTCAGGAAGGCGATGGCCACTGCGCTGACGCTGATCATAAAGATGACCAGCGGTGGACGGTTGTTGATGTAGCTCCGCAGGTTCTCTATAGGGTTCAACAGGTACACCTGCGTAGGACACAAGGTGACAACATTCAAACAGCTGTATCATGTTTCAGGACAGCTTCCACGCAGTTTGTTTTATCTGTGTCGGTGTGTTAACTATAAATAATTAAGTCACTGAAGTCAGAGCTGATAATGGATCACATCCTCCTCCGCCTCCTTCAGTGTTCATTAAATATTTAACAAGTGATGCAGTCATAAACAGACCAGGATGTGGTTAAAGTGTGCCGGACAAACACTTAGGGTTCAAATTAAATGTAGTTTGGTTTAATGTAATCCAGTATCTGAAGAGCAGCACAAACACATAAACTGATAAAAAGTGAAGCCGCACAGATAACACAAATATTATCGATGTTGGAATTTGACAAAGTGCAAAATCTAAATCACAGAGGCTGCAGATTATAGATGAAAGTAGACTGACGAGCAGCATTAATGAAGAACTGGAGAGCTGAACTACAAATCTTGTTCTCCAAATGTGTGTTTGAGCCCAACAGATCACCAGGGTGATAATCATCCCGCACTGATCATGAATCAATTTTAATTGTAGTCACTGTCAAAACAATCGCATATGATTTTGTGACCATGTTGTGCAGCTCTAATAGAAATATGTATCTACGAAAACACATCTTTAAGGAGGAAAACTGCTAAAGAGTTCCTTCAGTGCAGGAGCGTTCAGACGTGTGTGATGCTGCAGTGAGTGGTTCTGGTACTGTGTCGGACCAGCAGGACAGGTCCAATCAGCAACGCACAAACTTTTTTCATTCATGGGCAACAACTGAAACTTAATAGTGTCCAAAAGCAAACACCTCTGGTGTGTATTGTTAATGATTGGATCATACAACACAACTTCTAACAAAGGATCCCACATATCAAAGCACATTCAATCCAATAAATAAACATAAAAAACAGTGATAAACGTTAATTATTAAGGTGGCAGGGTCCGCCACATAAAGACAAAGTAAACAGTGTAAGTTGTGTTTACAGTCAGTTTGTTTCTTCAGTCATGAAAACAGAGTTTGATCTCTGAGTTTGTTTGAAGATGTTTCTCTTCTCATGAACATTTACTCACCAGAACTACAGACTGCTCCTTTAACACACAGATTAATTTAAGTTTGTAAAATCATAATGAAGCCAGAAGGGCCAGTTTCACAGTAATAACCGAGTTGTACCATATATGGTGATACTTAGTGAGGCGGTACTGTTGGACTTTACTGAGCATCATATGTACAGTGACACAGCAGCTGTTGTAAAGATGTGATGGTCACGTCATCGGTTCTGCCTCCTCTGTGCTGTTTACATCATGACTGTGTTACTACGACTGTAACTACCTGTCTGATCATCACCTTTACCTGCACACCTGAATACTAAATAAGACCCTCATGTGACTGATCCTCCATCAGCACAGACAGGCAGCAGCACTCACTGACATACGAGTTACACTGTACGTACTAAATACTGTCAGTGTGAGCGGACTGCAGGAGGCTCAGAGACAAGAAGCTGTAACAACCGTCTACGTCTGTCCTGAATCAGACTCGTGTCCTCGGTGTGAGGTGTCCTCGGTGTGAGGTGTCCTCAGTGAGGTGTGTCCTCGGTGTGAGGTGTCCTCAGTGTGAGGTGTGAGGTGTCCTCGGTGAGGTGTGTCCTCGGTGAGGTGTGTCCTCGGTGTGAGGTGTCCTCAGTGTGAGGTGTCCTCGGTGTGTGTGAGGTGTCCTCAGTGTGAGGTGTCCTCAGTGTGTGTGAGGTGTCCTCAGTGAGGTGTGTCCTCAGTGTGAGGTGTCCTCAGTGTGAGGTGTCCTCAGTGTGTGTGAGGTGTCCTCAGTGTGAGGTGTCCTCAGTGTGAGGTGTCCTCAGTGTGTGTGAGGTGTCCTCAGTGTGAGGTGTCCTCAGTGTGAGGTGTCCTCAGTGTGAGGTGTCCTCAGTGAGGTGTGTCCTCAGTGTGAGGTGTCCTCAGTGTGAGGTGTCCTCAGTGAGGTGTGTCCTCAGTGTGTGTGAGGTGTCCTCAGTGTGAGGTGTCCTCAGTGTGAGGTGTCCTCAGTGTGAGGTGTCCTCAGTGCGGTGTGTCCTCAGTGTGTGTATGGTGTGTCCTCAGTGTGTGTGAGGTGTCCTCAGTGTGTGTGGTGTGTCCTCAGTGTGAGGTGTCCTCAGTGTGTGTGTGAGGTGTCCTCAGTGTGAGGTGTGTCCTCAGTGTGTGTGGTGTGTCCTCGGTGTGTCCTCAGTGTGTGTGAGATGTCCTCGGTGTGATGTGTTCTTAGTGTGTGTGGTGTGTCCTCGGTATGAGGTGTCACATCAACCGCTGTGTGTCTCCACGTCAGACCGCAGCCAGGTGACAGGAGCTGTCAACCTTAGCATGGTAAGCTAGCTACCTGGCGCTGTGACAACACACAGCTGACATCTTAAGGATCAGACTGTAACATGACAGCTAACAAACCACTGGTGACATGTCAGGAAACAACACTGGAGCAGCTCTCACCATCTTTTCTTCCTGTGCATGCGACGGACGCTAGCTGGGAGGTTGGTTACGGGCCACAGTAAGCAGCACTTAGCTGCGAAGCTAGCCTGCACTGCTAGCTAGCTGTCTTTCCCGAAGCTAGTCCCTCCTGAAGATCCCGCTGAACATTAAAAGTCGGTGTTCGGTGGAGACAGCCAGGCTCTGAGCGGGAAACACTCCGCGTATCCTCCTTCCCATTCTTCGCTCCGTGGTCGCCTGCAGCTCCGGAGAGAAATATCTCTGCGTACACACTGAAACAACGTCAATAATGTCTCCGGGTCCTCCCCGCCGACATCTCCTCCGCGCACCCGCACTGCGTAGAGAGCGTCGCAGCGCCGCCTTCTCCGGATTCCCGTACGAAGTGCGCCAGAAACACGTCCGCCATGATGGATTGTGTTCTCGCGTACGTGATTTACGTAGACGACGAGCGAGAGTTCAGCGTGTTTACAGTTTCTGAAGGTTTTGCTGCATTAAAGTACAGTAGGACATAAATGAAGCCCGGCGGGCCGCCAGCGGACGGGTCAGCGGCAGACTCATGGTTCTGTTCGGTACTGACTGATGATCCATTTTAGACAACTTGAGGAGAATCGTGATGCACTCGAGAGATGGAAGGATCCAGTACAGTACAGTACATTCAACAAACAATGATGATCATGATGATGATGATGATGATAATAATTATAACAATAATAATAATAATAATAATAATAATTATAACAATAATAATAACATAATTGATTGTTTAATCGTGTATTAAAAATGCTACATTAAAATTAAAAAACAACAACAATAAAATAAAACGAATTCTGATCCAGAATAAGTGAGTGATGATTAAAGTCCATTTGATATCCATGTTTCTGGAGTCACGAAGGCAGCAGAACCGACCTGTAGTACGGTTGTGGATCTTGTTCCGACCAGAACACAGATCTGAGTATCTGTCCAGCAAACTGGGTCGCAAATGGGTCGAAAAAAGTGCAGTTTTATTTTCTGTTGTTTACTGCTCACAAAATAAAGATGATCGATTCTCTTTTTGGATATGATTATTGTTTTAAACCGGCACACGTGTTTGGTAGCTACAGCGGTGAAATCCGTTTTATTTAGGATATTCAGAATCAGAATCAGAATTCCATTATTGTCGAACAAACTGGGAAATTTGTTTGCCACAGCAGCCAAAGGACAGAATATTACAACAAACAACAACATTTGTGACAGGTGAATAGAGTGTATGTCTTCTATTATTGCATGCCTGTTTTCCATTTTTGTCCTTTTCTTTATTAATCGCGCGTGTGTGTATGTGTGTGTGTGTGTGTGTGTGTGTGTGTGTGTGTGTGTGTCTCCGGCCCAGCAGGGGGCGCTGTCTCCTCCCTGCTCCCTGTTTAAAGGTCCGCCTCCTCTCTGTGGAGCTGCCCATGCTGGACAAAGTCCTGCGTTAGCTTTAGCTTTAGCTTGGGCTAGTTTCAACAAGCTACCCAGAAATTACCGGAAACGCGCTATTTATTCTTCAAAATAAAGCTAAAGCAAATCCAAACGTCTGAATGACGACCCTCCCGTGGACTGTGAGCTGAGGTAACGGTGCGTTATCAGTCTGTCAGGGTTACACACGTAATCTTACACCCTCTAAATCAAAGGGATACAAAATGAGCAGTTGTAAAGCTTTTATTTTGCAGAACCAGACCGGAAGTGTTCAGCGCCGTTGTTTTGACTTAACGGCGGTGAACTGTTGGCTAACAACAATGAGAAGAATAGAAGTGTAAAGCGAGCTGTAATGTTTGACTAAACTTCTACAAGGTACGGCAGCTCACTTTGTACAGAGATATCAGAGACATGTTCACTCATGTTCAGTGGTTGGTGTGTAATCTGCCGCTAGCCCGGCTAGCTGTCTGTATCTGTATGCGGAACAGAGAGAGTGGGGCTAAGCTAATCATTTAGCTAGTTAGCCAAACAATTGCCGTCGTGTCAGCAGACTGAAACGTCTCTGTAACACGGAGCTAACGTTCATTCTCAGAAACCACACAGAACGCTGTAGTGACAGAGGACGGAGGGCCTGACTTTAAACTCAAGTCCCGCTGTGTTAAACAGAAGTTTCCCTTTTTAATAAGTTAACAGACCTGTGTGGGAATAAACACAGTTGGTAGCTAGCAGTGTAGCAGAGGCAGCTAGCAGAGTTCTGTGGTGTTCTGGTCAGTTACAGTTTCATTCACAGAAATCATATTGTCGGTCCAAAGTCAGTAGAATCTGTCATATTGAACTGCAGACATTTACCGACAGCTTGTGCCTGTGAGCGAAACATTAGGAAGCTAAAAAATACTTGTACTATTTGTGTTGTTGGTGTAAAACACTGTCCATGTTAATGTTGTATGTTTTAATTTGATCAGCTCTGTGTGATCAGATGGGTCAATAATCGTCATTGTTTAATGGGGGAACATATTGAATATTGACAGCACTGTAATGAGGAAACAAGTGAAGGTTTAACTGGATATAATCAAAAGTTTTGATTTAAAATAAAGCTCGACTGATGTAATAGTGTCATGGACCTGATGTCGTCATTAGCGAGCAGAAACAATCCAAGATATACAGACTTTGATTATTGCAGGTGACATGTACACATCCAGTGTTCATAGAAGACACAAATACACACCTGTGATAATAAAGAAAATAACAATGGAAACAGAAACATCAATTTAAGACTTGAAATACATTATATATTTGCCAGTTTACATGTTTTGCAGTGACAACATAATGTGGCTCAAACACTCACTGCAATGAAACAGTGAACCTCACTGAGAACCCCAAGAATCTGTTTCTGCATCGTGTTCAGTTTTGATATCGGCGTACATCAGGCAGCAGTTACCAATATATCTGTGATATGCCACTATTGGCCGATACTGTTGGCTGTAATTAAGAATGTTAGTAAATTATTATCACCATCCTCTGAATCACCATGATCACCACTGAAAAGTCTCTTTTAGCTCTTTATTGTATATAATGGGAGGCGGTGCTCCCATTAAACTACAGACAGTTTCACAGTGAATAGTTCTGATATGTGGCTCACAGTTAATCGTCATGACTGTTACAGTCAGGAACAAAAGCTGGTTTAACTACCTTTACTCGAGCTTTATTTATTTTTTATTTATTTATTTATTTATTTATGTTGTTTATTTCGGGCATGTCAATTCATCATCATCACATTTCATTATTGTTCAAATAATACAATACACATGGCCGAAAGGGAAAAGCGGGAGAAGCCAAAGCTTATCTAGTCCCGCCCCCATTACCCACAGGATAAAATCTTCATCCTAATCTTTTCTTATCTTTTACATTTTTTACCTAACAATTTCTTTTACTATGACATTTGACAAAACATATTACAGCAGTAGCATACAGAGCTGAATTCAAGCTCTAGACAGTACATACAGATTACGTGTGTGTCTGCACGTGTCCATATTAGTCCGTCATGAGCGAACAACAGTCTCATCTTATAGCCAGGCATGTCACGAGGTCAGAATGATGGTCCAATCGACAGAGAGCAACAGTCCAGTGTATTTATTATTTGTTGGGATGGTGTGAGAGCCCTTTTTATGCCATTTTTATTGTATTCATCCGTCTCATCTGCAGCTTTCGCCGCTGTTAACTTCGCCATATCCTCCCGAGTAGTTGCTACGTCAACTCGCATCAGTGCCACGAACTCACGAATTGCGGAGATGTCAGAGCGCATCCCGACCACAGCACTCCGAGTATTGGCGATGTCCGCCCGCGCACTGGTCTGCTCAGTAGCGATCTTTCTCTTTTTCCGATATTGCATAAAGATTCCAAATCCCAAAACGATCGTTCCAATTGTAAAGCTTCCAGTAGTTCCAAGCTTCCAGTAGTGTTTGATATTTCATAGTAACCTTTAATGAATCATCTTTTTGACCATTATGTCTCTGTTTCTGTTTTCAGGTTGTAACTTTCCCTCCGTCCCAACTGGATGCAGAGGCAGATCATCTTTTTTGCTCATAAGACTGGCTGTGCAGGCCTACAAGCTCTCAGAACACCTGTCGGGTGTCAGCAGCTCCTGAAACTGTGTCGAGCCTTTTCATCTGTTCAACTCCATCACTCTTCGTTGGTATTTGATAAGCACAGACTCGTCCAGAGCGCTCCTGCCCAGCCGTCCCTCCATCAGTGTTTCTCCACAGAGCCAGACATGGCAGAGCAGAGGTTCCTGGTGGAGTACGCCAAACGAGGCACTGCAGGCTGTAAGAAATGCAAGGACAAAATCCAGAAGGGCATAGTGCGGATAGGGAAGGTCGTGCCGAACCCTTTCAGCGAGTCAGCAGGAGACATGAAGGAGTGGTACCATGTGAAGTGTATCTTTGAGAAGCTGGAGAGAGCCAGAGCCACCACCAAGAAGATCGAGGACATCACAGATCTGGAGGGTTGGGAGGAGCTGCAGGACGAAGACAAGGAGCTCATTAATAAACACGTGTCAGGTACAACAGGGACACGAACTGAAAACCAGCTTTTACACTGCTCACAAAATTATTAGATAGAAGAGTTCAGTAATCAGTCAAATCTTTGCTCGTGTCTTTTGTCAATGAGTGACGTGCAACATGTTTGTTCTTGTTGAAGCTGTTCTTTCACGTTTACATCTTTTCTGTTTTTAATCTGTTCTTCTACTTCTCTTGTAGACCTGATGGCCAAAGTCAATGCCAGTCCAAAGAAGAAGGTGCAGGCCAAGATGAACACCAGCGGTCAGCTGATGGGTCCTCCTGCTGACCCATCTACCAGCGCTCCACGCAAGTTCTCAGGCTTCACTGGTGAGATCCGACATCTCAGGTCCTGTGGTTTCTTATTTAGAGATGCACTGATGGATCGGCAGGAGATGGGACTCACCTGGTTTTCATCATGAGCGGTTCTGACAAATGTCCAAACTGACCAGCGTCAGATTACTTCTGTGATTCTGTGCCAGTCACATTGACACACATACCGCTCGCCACCGTGGCAGGTCGGACTTAAAAAATTTAGAAATCAGAATCGTCCAACATTTCAGTTTTTATTGTGTCTTCAGCCAATCACAAAACAGTAAATATTAATTTAATATTAATATTCAAAACAGTTGTTGAAGCAACAGCTGAGGATTCTCTCATCAGAAGGAACATCTTTGATCAGAACTGCAGACGGTGAGATTCAGTTATACAGACCAACATGTAGATCTCAGATCAGGTTGTGACAGAACAGCAGCACAGAAACATAAATTCATTGAACGTAAACACAGTTCATACCGGTTGATTCCTGTGCTGCACATTCAAATTCCCACACTGACAAATCATTGACACATTCAGGACTGATTCTGTGACGGCACCATCAGCTGTCAGCGTTAAAAACACAGACTTTGTTTCCTCCTCCATGAAAATTCAACTATTGATAGACACACTGTCAATACTCCGTCTGGACTACAGCAACAAATAGGTTGAGGCCAGGTTATTTTAAGGCATCAGAAATAATCTCATTGTACTAAAAATGAAAAACACAAGTATAAAGAAAGAGAAACATCTTTAAATTTGAATAAGCAGAGAACTGATTAGTATGCAGCCTGAGAAACACAACTAGGACAGGAAGTCTCCTGAGATGGCTGAATGTGGATATGTGTGTTTTGGAGACACAGTTCCAAACTGTGAGGTAACTGTTGTCATTGTGTACATGTAGTTTTCAGATGTTTCAGAGAAAATGTCAGCACACAAAGTACAGAGTCTGAAATGTATTTTCTTCTCTGTCCTGTCAGCTGCGAAGGCCGGCACCTCCACCTCCACCTCCGCCTCCAGCCCCGGACCGTCGTCTTCCCCCGCTAAAGTGAGCCAGGGCAGCGCGCTGTCGGCCCAGCTGTGTGACCCGCAGCACAAGGACTGCCTCTTCAGAGAGTTCAGAAAGCTGTGTGCCACCGTGGCAGAACACAACAGCTACAACACCAAGACGCAGATCATTGAGAAGTTCCTCAGGAAGGGCTCAGCAGGAGGTCGGTCGGTGGGTTTGTTTGTGGGCTTCAGCAGATTTCTGCTGCTGGACGTTTGTCTGAAATCTTCTGTTCTTCCATCTCAGATAAGTTCCACGGAGATCTGTACCTGACAGTAAAGCTGCTCCTGCCGGGCGTCGTGAAGAGTGTCTACAACCTCAACGACAAGCAGATCGTTAAACTCTTCAGCCGCACGTTCAGATGCAACCAGGACGACATGGTGCGAGATCTGGAGCAGGTCTGTGATCCACATGTTCACAAACAAGTGCCGAATGTTTAATGTCACAACAAAAAAATCTTCAAGTGTTGTTGATAATATCAGATTAGAAATACATTTGTCATCTTCTCCTGACGTGTTGTCACATATTACACTTCTCACTGTTTGTCTGTGTTCAGGGTGACGTGTCTGAGACGGTGAGGATGTTCTTCGAGGAAAGTAAATCGTTTCCCGCGGCAACCAAGAGTCTCCTGACCATCCAGGAAGTAGACGCCTCCCTAATGCGCCTCGCCCAGCTGACCAAGGAGGACGAGCAGCAGAGTGAGCTGGAGGATATCGCCAAAAAGTGAGACAGTACTTCATCATGTCAGACTAGCTGGGCTGGGCAGGAACACAACACAGATGAAGTTATTCAGTTGTTAAAAACAAGAAACAAACTATGTGTTTAACTACTACTAGTGACTCATTTTTCAAAGGTCACATGATCGGTATGAAAAAGGTAGAAAAGTCAAAGTGTTGAGTCTGACTGGTACCTTACTGGTTTTGGTGTTTTTGTGGGAGTTGGTGACTGTAAAAAAAACAATAAGGACAGAATAATGTTTGTGCCAAAGTTTGAGACGAGTAGCATGATGTTTACTGTCACTGACAGAAGCGTTCATAGTAAATGTTTAGTTCAAGGACCGTCAGAAACGTGAAAATCTATTCCCGTTTTTAGTTTCTGACTTTGACAAATGATCTAATTATTATTTTTAAACCTTCTCACAGGTTCAGGGTGTAAAGACATATGCATGTAATACGGCAAGATTGAAATAGAAGCATGTTTATATTTAGAATAAGAGTAAAGATGCGTCTTGATGTGAATCAACAGACGTCTTTATTTAACGATTTTTTATTCACTACGTCTGTGTTATTGTTTTAGTGTCTTTCTGGTCGTCACTGCTGTGATTAGTTTGTTTCTCAGTTTGACCTCAGTGATAATCTGCTTGTCTTTTCTCCACAGATGCACCGGTAACGACCTGAAATGCATCATTCGACTAATTAAACACGACCTGAAAATGAACGCTGGAGCAAAACATGTGTAAGTTTCTTCCTACAAGTTCATCAACAGTTTATTTCTCCATACCGAGCTTGAACTCCTCGTTTATCATCACAGTTTGGACGCTGTGGATCCAAACGCCTACGATGCCTTCAAGGCCTCCCGTAATCTGGGCGATGTGATCGAGCGGGTGTTGAGGAATCAGCAGGACGCGTCGAACGGATCAGGACCGAGGAAGCTGCTCACTGTGGAGGCCTCGCTCATGACCCCCGTCCAGCCCATGCTGGTGTGTACCGAACTCCTAACTAACATTGATTGAGTCAGTCTTGATTAGAAAGTCACATTAGAGGTTTTAAACACATTCACAATGACCTTGTTAAAGTCACTAATCTTAGTTCTGTCATTGAACTTTAAGATGTGCAGCCGTGTGACCTTCCTGACCTCCTGAAATACTTGAGACACGTGTGCATGTATAATAATATTCAGATGTCCTTCAGGGGACGACCTTGTTTAATTGCTGATTCATGACCCATTATGAATCAAACAATAATCCAGTAATCAGTTTCTGCTTCAGGCCGAGCTAAGTGGGTTATCTGAGATTACAAAGTGAATAAAACAGAAACAGGTTTTCAATAAAAGACAGTTTAATAACTCTGGTTTTCAGAAGCAGAAAGGTCAGAAAGAAGATGTGACCTCGTGACCCGCTGAAGTGATTTAATGGGATGTTTTTGTCTCCATCTGACTTCTTTATAACGTAACTTCAAGAATTCAAGAAGGTCTTTAAACTGTTGTCTGATTGAGATCAAACATCTTCCTCTCTGTCAGAAAACCTCTTTTAATAGATGAAGAAGTCCAGACGTTCAGTAGAAACAAAGCAGCATTGAGCCGCGTCGCTGTCTGCGAGACGACTTAATGAGATCTTCGGGGGTCGCACATTATGGAATCTTTCACAACACGCAGAGAATACCATGCTCAAAGTGTCTCCAGCTGATTTTTCATCTCAAGAAACCAAAGGAGAAGCAGCTGGACCTCACAGATAACTCCTGACTGACTCCCTCTTTAGAAATGACAGTATTAACTCGGCATGATATAAAATGTGTTTTCCAAGAAACCTGCAGACCATTAAATTACACGTTACACAGCAGACTTTTAATTTGACAATATGAAAGTAAAGTAAAATGAAGTGCAGCTGCGTCACACTTCACACAGGTTCACACTTTCTTTAGTTCAGGTAAAAAAAAATTCCCTTTTAACATCAGTTTGCAGAAGATAACCTGCTGCCTGTCAGGGTTCAGAAACACCAAACTGACGCCACAGAACCAGAGGAGACGCTGCTGCCTGTTGCCAAAAAGCTGCACTTGAACGCACCACAAAGACAACAGCCACCCAGCTCAGACACTCTGCACCTGTGTGACAGGAAGTACCTGTCCACACCAGCAGGTGGCAGCAGTCTGTATTCAGCATTGGAGAAGAGAAACCAGAACACTACAGATACACAGACAGTTCTGATGAATCTCTCCCGGTCACTTTAATGGAGAACCTGTCTGTGAGCCTTCTGTTTGTTCAGCGACAGGCACTTTCACTTTATGCTGGTTCTCGGCTTGCACGCCGATCCGCTGAGCTGAACAGCCAATCAGAGACAGTCTGTTGAAAAGCTTCCAACAGGGGTTGACGAGCCAGCGATGCAGAACCAGCACAACACCCAGAGTGTCTCTGAATGTCTCTGGATGTCTGACTGCTACAACTCCGAGAGGATGAATGAGGTTTTAGGTGAACACTGACGTCAACACGTGTCCACCAGAGAACAGTGTGTGTTCTTTATTGTTCTCTCCTCTTATATAAACCCATTTCTGTTGGTTCTGATCAACCCGACACTGTAATAACTCAACAACATCACTGCTGTGATCTGGCAACACGGCAGCGTCTCTATAACAGAGTCACATAGATGAAGAAACAGCAGACGGATGATCAGACCGGTTGTAAACAATCCAGTCGTTCTGACAGCTTACAGTGTTAAACGCAGCTGAACCAGGGGTCCGTTTCACAAAGCAGGTTTAGTGAAAACTCTGAGTCTGTTAACCCTGAGTAAGAGGGGTAACTCTAGCCCGTTTCACAGAGAGAGGTAACTTAAGCTCTCGGTCAGTTACCATGGTAACATACGCTTTGAACCTAACCTGGTCGGGACCAGGTTTTTCTCAACAAACCTCGAGTTTCTCTCTGTCTCCGCCCTCTTTCAGCCACACACGGTATTTGATTTCCTCATTCATTCAGTCAGCAGGCGAGTTTTGGCGTAGTAAAGTTCTGCCGTCTGTTTTTTGAGAAAATCATTGCAAAAATCAGTCAGTAGGCCTACATTAGAAGTTATAATAGGTGGCGACTATTTTCACTACCATGGCATGTCCTTTTGATAACGATCCTGTGGATGAAGGTGCAGCATTACTGCGCAGAGAATTAAATATTCGTCGGGAGATGATTATCAGACCGCGCACAGATGTTCTTGCATTTCCAGACAATTATCTTTTTGAGCGGTACCGTTTCACGTCACAGTCCATCATTTACATACACAACCTAATCCGTCCTTACATTTCCAACATTACCAACCGAAGTCATGCTCTCACATCCCAGCAGATATTGTGTGTTGCGCTGCGTTTTTTTTGCAAATGGGAGTTTTTTTATTTTTTATTATACAACGTCGGAGATGCAGAGCACTTGAGCAAGTGTATGCAGAGCGGTCAGAAAAGTGTGCCTCGCCCTGAAACGCTTCTACCCATCTTTAGTTTAAATAGGCTTAATTGTTTAACAGAACATGATGTAGATGAGAAGACATTTATGTATGTGAAAACAGCATTATGTTGGGGTTAAAACAACTATACGGTCAAACAGCCACTTAATATTTACTTTACAATGTAAAACATGATAAATGAGGAATCCCCATGAGATTATGCCGAGGTCTTACCTGTCTGAACAATGTTTTTATGTTTCATCTTAAGCTGCTGCCAAGTGCGCTTCTCCCCCGCTGGATTGCACCTAAATGAAGTAAATTAATAGGCTACCACTCAAGCAGTTTCCCCCTGTAATATAATTGTGATTGCAAAGGACTACATTTAAACTTACGCATTGACCCGAGCAGCAATGTTCTCCCACACCGTCTCCCTCTCTTTTGCTGCTGCAGCGGTGTTACACTTCCTTCTAAAAACGTGCGCAGACTCACCGTATGAGCGCATTAATATTTCCAATTCCAGCGGGGTGAGAAACGTAGC
Source organism: Diplodus puntazzo (assembly GCA_963678695.2). Classification (NCBI taxonomy): domain Eukaryota; kingdom Metazoa; phylum Chordata; class Actinopteri; order Spariformes; family Sparidae; genus Diplodus; species Diplodus puntazzo. The sequence goes on along the minus strand of OZ023167.1, from coordinate 32,399,910 downwards.
CCTCCTCTTCCCCGTTGCCATGGTGACTCGTTGAATCGGGGCTCCATTGACGCTGTCTTTTTATACTTGTGGTGCACGCGCTTAACTCCAGGTGAAACTATTCCGAGTTGATCAAACTAACTCAAATCAGCTGTTCTGGAACCGAAAACTCAGAGTTTCCTATCTCAGAGTAGATCAACTCAGAGTTCAGGGTTAGACTCAGAGTTTGTTGAACCTGCTTTGTGAAACGGACCTCAGGACGTCAGTGTGACACTCAGATGCAGGTCGATGACCCATAATGCATCAGTTTGTTTCCAACCTGTCTGACTGCAGGTGTTTCTCATCAGCAGTTCACACTGTGAGCACACTCTTTTATTACTGGTGGAATAATGGACTGATACAAAAAGTAAATGATAAAAACAGAAATATTATTTAAAGAATGTGTGGAAGTTGAATTTGTTTCCACCGGAGCGACTCTAAATGAGCAGTGATGAGACCTGAGGCGTGGCTCCCTGCTGATGTGGCGCTGGATGATGTTTTCTGTTGTCATTCCAGGCGGAGGCGTGTAAATCCATCGAGTACGCCATGAAGAAGTGTCCCAACGGGATGTACTCTGAGATCAAGTATGACGGAGAGCGAGTGCAGGTCCACAAGAACGGAGACACCTTCAGCTACTTCAGCCGCAGCCTGAAGCCAGTGCTGCCACACAAGGTGAGTCCACACACACACACACACACACACACACACACACACACACACACACACACACTGCTCAGGTCTAAAAGACATTTTGTCAGTGTAAATTGAAACATTCCCACAGTGACTTCCTCTCTCAGCGTGAGGTCGAGAGCTTTAATGGGGCGTTCGGACCGAACGCGATAGACGCGAATACAATCGCTTCATTCGCGCTTGAGAAAAAAAAAGATGACGCGCTTGCCCGCTCATTTTGCTAAATTAGCTTCTAACTAAATTAAATACTACAATAAACATTCACACAAACTGGAAGTGGGATCCTGCAAAGGCGGATAATGCTATACAAGTGCTTACTGATGCTAACATTTCATAGAGAAACACGGTCAGTAACGTAGTAAAACAAGCCACAGATAGCTTCAAAACTTACCAGAGAGTCCCACCTCCTCAGCGACTTTCACCCATTCCTCCTCTTTTTTAAATGTGTCCCGGTAGAACACCGCAGTGGTGTCTTACAGCACCGACTGCCCACAGACAGCTACTGTCAGCTTCTCCTCCATGTTGCTATGAGCGACCGTAAACAACCGTACGTGAAGGAAGTGACGTCGTCGGCTTGAAGTCGTCGCTGATTGGATGTCGCGGCGCGATGCCGCCTGAAAAGTTGGATATTTTCAACTTTATTCGCGCCGCGCCAGACGCGCCAGACGCTTCATTCGCGCCGCCGGCGCCTGAATCGCGTGTCATCGCGCCATTTACATTGATTTTCAATGTAGAGTTGACGCTCCATTCGCGTCTATCGCGTTCGGTCTGAACGCCCCATAAACATGCAGGATGAAGAATCCGCGTCATGTTCATCAGCTCTTGGAGCCACCTGAGGCTGCTGCTGTGTTCTGTTCACATCTGCAGAGAAGTTTAACTCCACACAGATGAACAACAGACACACAAAGCTACACACACGTTTCTCACGTCTCTCACAACTCTGCAGACTTGACGATGATAGGAGTCTCTTTGTGAGCTTCTTCTGTCACTCGCTGTCGTTGCATGAACGATGTGTCTTTAGTTCAGTGGAAATCATTGTGATGAGTTTCATCTGAACTATTAACATGAACACTAACTGATGTGTCCTGATGACATGATGAGGTGTGTTTGAGAAAATGAAATGTTCCTTTTAGATGAAATGAGATGAATACACCTGCAGGATTCAGCGTGTTGGAGTGAGTGTGAGAATGATCGAAGCACCAACAGACAAACTGATTCTAAAAGTGGACTTTGAAGGTTTTTACTTAATCAGTAATCAAAAGTTTTGAACTGTTGTCACCTCATGTTGCCCGACGTGAGGCCAACATGCACAGAAACATTTTTATTCCAACCAGAGAGAAACGATCTGGTTACACTGACTTCACTCATCAGATGATCGGAGGTTCAGACTGAAGCTCTTCTGGTCAGGCCATCTCTCTGGATTGAGGTTTTCACATGAGGCTGTTTGATTTAGATCATTAGTGAGATATTAAAGTCAGTGTAAATAAAGTCAATGATGATGACACCAGCGTTGTTATCGGTGCCTCCTGGGACCGGTTCTGGTTTGTGTTTCCTCCTGCTGGCTGCAGACATGTTGCCCTGAACGTGCCGCCCATCAGCCTAATGATGGTGACGACCCTCAGCCACTGTAATTAGCTCATTTATGTTAATGGGGAGGTTAGCATTCAGCGGGCTGAGAGTGGAATCTAATTACAGAGGTCCAAGCTCCTAATGTCTCTGCTGTGGTGGAGAAGAAACCTGCAGAACGGTTCAGATGAAGGTGGACAGTAGAAAGACATAAAGGGTGTGTGATGAACGTCAGCTGGAGAATGATGCACTTTATAATTTGAACAGTTTGACAGCCTGTTCTGACGCTGACTGTGTGACTGTCTGTTTCAGGTGGCTCACTTCAAAGAGTTCATCCCTCAGGCGTTCCCTGGAGGACACAGCATGATACTGGACGCTGAAGTCCTCCTCATTGACACCAACACCAGCAAACCTCTGCCCTTTGGGACTCTGGGCGTCCACAAGGTGAGGACAGCACAGACAGACTGAAGCTTTGATGTATGAAGTGTCTCTGTTCTGACCCGGCTGTCGTCACACTGTCTCCTCAGAAAGCCGCCTTCCAGGATGCCAAAGTGTGTCTCTTTGTCTTCGACTGCATCTACTTCAACGGTGTGAGCCTCATGGAGAGGTGATGTGTTTCTTTACATTTCATAACTATTTCTTATCGCATGTTTTCGCGGAACAACAAAGATCGTCACCTGCCGAGCAGGGCTTCATATAGAACTCTGTCATGTACATCAGGTTTAGTTTCCGTTAATAACTCCAGACATTAAATAATTGAACCTGGCTAATATTTTCCCATCATGCCGTTGTGTCCTGCAGGCCTCTGCATGAACGCAGGAAGTTCCTCCACGACAACATGGTGGAAGTCCCCAACAGGATCCTGTTCTCAGAGATGAAGCACGTCACTGTGAGCACAACTCTGAAGTCAGCTGCCTGCCTGCTGTGCTCATGAGTTTACAGCTGGTTATAACCTGTGTGTCTGTGTGTGTGTGTGTGTGTGTGTGTGTGTGTGTGTGTGTGTGACAGAGGGCAGGAGATCTGGCTGATATGATCACTCGGGTCATCAGAGAGGGACTAGAAGGTCTGGTGCTGAAAGACGTAAAGGTAAGCTGCTTTTTATTTCCAATGGAAACAAACTGTGTGTGTGTGAGCATGATGTTTAGGCTCTGTGTGTGTGTGTGTGTGTGTGTGTGTGTGTGTGTGTGTGTGTGTTTCAGGGCAGCTATGAGCCGGGGAAGCGTCACTGGCTGAAGGTGAAGAAGGACTATCTGAACGAGGGGGCGATGGCCGACACAGCTGACCTGGTGGTGCTGGGAGCGTTCTATGGAAAAGGCTCCAACGGTCTGTGAACACAAACATTATCTGCAGTATGTTCTATATATTATAACATGTGTTCTGTCCTGTAGGCAGCAGCTGCTCAGTGGTTCTGCTCAGTGGTTCTGCTCAGTGGTTCTGCTCAGCAAGTTTCTGTCAGATGTCAGGAAACTAAGAATGTTTCACTGATTTCAGCAAAACAGACACTTTATGTGTTTTGGTCGTTTTATGAAAAGACACTTTATTAATCAATACAACCGGGTTCTGATCCAAGAGCTCTGAAACATAACATAATCTTCAGTACTTACACATTCAGTTTGGTGATGAAGGTAACAATAATAATGCAACTCTGAGGTTTTAAAGGCTCAACAGCGTCTGATTGAGTTGAGTAAACAGTTTGGGCAGACTTTATGAAATGACTTAATAACACAGCTGTTAACAGACGGACAACAGAGTGTAGCGTGGCACACAGAACAGAACCATGAGCAGAGGAAGTCGTGGGTTGAAGATGAGCTGTGGAGGCTGGTTAATGAGCAGAACCGAACAGAAACAGAACACATGAAAAAACAGAGGCGGAACAGTAAAAAGCACAGCTGATGGAGACCAGAAACAACAGAAACACTTGTCAGAACAGAAAGCAGAGCAGCAGAACGGGCCTGATTGGACCTGAATGAGTGTATTACAGAGGCGTGGTGAAGTGGTGTTGATCAGAACCTGTGGACGATCTCCAGAGTCTCCACAGGCAGAACTTGTCTCCTGATGCTGAGTGTGCTCTTCCACCCACCAGGGGGCATCATGTCCAGCTTCCTGATGGGCTGTTACGACCCGGATTCTAAGAAGTGGTGCACGGTCACCAAGTGCTCCGGAGGCTACGATGACGCCATGTTGGCCCGGCTCCAGAAAGAGCTGGACATGATCAAGATCAGCAAGGTCAGAGAGGATCCACTCACAGGCTGCAGCGGAAACACGGCGCCCGTGTGATGACATCATCAAATTAATCTGTGTGTGTGTGTGTGTGTGTGTGTGTGTGTGTGTGTTGCAGGACCCGAGCAAAATCCCAGGCTGGTTCAAAATCATCAAGAACTATTATCCAGATTTCATCATCCGCAACCCTGAGGTGAGATCGACTCTGCAGACCGTCTGTGACCATCAGACCGTCTGTGACCATCCGAGTGTCTGTGGTCATCCGAGTGTCTGTGGTCATCCGAGTGTCTGTGACTATCAGAGCGTCTGTGACCGTCAGAGCGTCTGTGACCGTCAGAGCGTCTGTGGTCATCAGAGCGTCTGTGACCGTCAGAGCGTCTGTGGTCATCAGAGTGTCTGTGACTATCAGAGCGTCTGTGACTATCAGAGCGTCTGTGACCGTCAGAGCGTCTGTGGTCGTCAGAGCGTCTGTGACCGTCAGAGCGTCTGTGATCGTCAGAGCGTCTGTGGTCGTCAGAGCGTCTGTGATCGTCAGAGCGTCTGTGACCGTCAGAGCGTCTGTGACCGTCAGAGCGTCTGACCGTCTGTGACCGTCAGAGCGTCTGTGACCATATCAGACCGTCTGTGACCGTCAGAGCGTCTGTGACCGTCAGAGCGTCTGTGATCGTCAGACCGTCTGTGACCGTCAGAGCGTCTGTGACCATATCAGACCGTCTGTGACCGTCAGAGCGTCTGTGATCGTCAGAGCGTCTGTGTTCGTCAGAGCGTCTGTGATCGTCAGACCGTCTGTGACCGTCAGAGCGTCTGTGGTCATCCGAGTGTCTGTGGTCATTGTATTAAAAGTAATTAAATTAGATTTTGATAGTATTTGATCTGATGTAATTAATCTTTAATAACTTGAGTCTAATGAGTCGAGCTGGAACTGTGTGACAGTTTGTGACGTGACAGAGCTTCAAACCTTCCTCTGAACTTCATGCTGCTCCGACCTGACGGCACTGGAGATTAATCTAATAATCATATTTCTATATACAACATACGTCTGCACAGAACCACTTACAGTATTCACTACATACCTTTTGTATTGAGTGCAGTGCTGGAATAATAAAAACATGATCTCTAGTCAACACTCAGTCTGCTGCTGTATAAAGAGGTGATGAGATAAAAGCAGCTGTGTGAACTTAAGTTCCTCTCAGACGTGTTGACACGCTGCAGAGCAGGAGGATGTTTTCTACCTGTGGATTCACTAAAGCCTGAAAACACCTGATGTGAATGATCCTCTGTAGGAAAATGAGATCCACAAACTTCTTTACTTAATAATCAGACCTTTTCCCCATTAAAACATGTAACTGTGTGTAAAGTGTTGGTACCTTCCTCTCATCATGAACGTCTCTCCGGCTGCAGAACGCTCCTGTCTGGGAGATCACCGGTGCAGAGTTCTCTAAATCAGAGATGCACACGGCTGACGGCATCTCCATCCGCTTCCCCCGCATGACCAGAGTCCGCGATGACAAGGACTGGAAGACCGCCACCAACCTGCACCAGCTCAAAGTACGAAGTGCTCCAGCTGTAGTTTGACATTTTACTGCTGTTGATCCTCCAGACTTCTTCCAGAAATAGAAATAGTCTGATGAATCGTTTTAAAGTAACACGAGTCTCGTCTGAACGTCATTCATGGTTTCTGTGTTCAGGAGCTGTTCCGCATCTCGAAGGAGAACTGTGACTTTAAGGTGACCGCTGGACCGTCGACGTCCGGAGACGACAAAGGTTCGTCAGGAGGAGACAGCGGAGGAAACTCTCCTCCGGCGCCGTCTCCTGGGAGAGCTCCGGCCAAGAAGACCAGTGAGTACAAACACACCTGTGACACCTGAGTGTCAGCAGGACCGAGGCTGTGACACCAGTGATGACATGATTCAAAGCTACAGGTTTGTGAAAGGCTGGAGGTGTAGTGAGGAATGTTTATCTCAACCTCCCACAGTCTCATGTTTACTAGTTTGATTAGTTCAGACTCAGAATGATTCAGTTCACTGAACAGAGAAAACAGCAGCCAAAGATCCATCTGAGGCTGAAACCAGCAACTCTTAACACAACCATTAATCTCAGATAGGCCTGCACGATATGAGCAAAATATTGAAGTTTGCATATTGTTAACTACACAGTTAATGATGGCTAACGTTAGTTCTGAATTGTTTGTGTTGGTCTTTATGGTTGTATTGCAGCTGGTACCTGTGTTTGCAACATGTCGTCTCTCCTGAATACGTCCATATAGCAGTGTGGCGGAGCAGCTCCCTCACTGATTGTGGGCAGCGCACACGGCATATTGCTCCGTGGTGTCGCACACACACACACACGCACACACACGCACACAGCTCTCTGACCCGTTCACGTCGGAGTTAAAAACATCCCGTAATTAATTACATTCACTGTTTAGTAGTGTGATCAATGGGGCACACTTGTTCGTCCTACTACTTCCTGGATACATACACACTCACACAATCAGCACACACTCAGTGCTGTTTCTCTTCACCACAAGCTCTCGGTCGACCCTTGTCATGGCCTCTCTCTCCTCCCTCAGCCATCATAACCTGGCAATCCCCACCAAACTGATGCCGATCCATTTTGTCAGGGTAGCTAACGGCTAGCTGGGCCTTCATCTGACTGGCCCGTGTATCCAGGGCTCCGTCTGATAGGCTAAATGTTGGCATGCTCACGGTGCATGCATACAAAATGATTTTTCTTATTCATCGCGTGTCAGGCAGTCTTTAGCGATGTGTTTATGGCACATGTTCATATCCCGATGAGGATGGAAAGTGGATTTATCGGGCAGCCCTAGTCACAGATAAATTATTTACATAGTTGTTGATGAAGTTTCTGAATAAAACATTTTCCCACATTCTTCATGAACTGTTGAAACTTTCATATTACTGTCTGCTGCTACTAAAACTCATTAATCATTTGTTCTAAAGAAAATCATATCTGTAAAGAAATAATTGTGATGCAACAACGTTTAATAACTCCATATTAATATTGATTGACTAATGACATCAGCTGTGACAGATAATACAGTAACACTACAGGTGGTATACAGGTACGTGGTCCTGTGCGGAGCTCAAATCACAACGACAAAAGATGAAAAATCTAAACCAATAAAATGTCTGTGGTGATTAAGATGTTCCAGTCCAGGTGCATCACCTGTGGACAGCCACTGTAACAGTACAGGTGTGCTGACTGCTCATGACTTCAGTTCGGACTCTGTGGGTCATACTGGAGCTTTAATGGGACCTCAGAGTGATGTCACTGATCCACCATTAATAACATCACGTCTTCACTTCACAGACACCAAAACGCCTCCCAAACCGAAGGCGGTGAAATCTGAGCCTCGTACTCCCGGACCAGACGCTCCCAGCACCAAGAAGGTTTGGATCTATGTACCTAATGCACGGGTCACTGGCAGTCAGAACCAGATCGGTCCGCTCGCAGCTAGAAGTTCACTGTTTACTGTTGTGTGTTCGCAGGTGAAGAAGAGTGAAAGTGTTCACAGTAACGGACAAACCAAAGCAAAGACGTCTCAGCTGCTGGAGCCGAAGAGCGACAAGGTCAGTCAGCAGCTTCACCTGAACTTCTGGTAACGATCCTGACCCAGTGACTGGAGATTAAGCCTCAGATATTGTTGTGAGCAGTTTGATGAAGGAACTATTTTCTTTACGCATCACCAGTGAAGGAAGTGTGTGAGACAGTGCAGGATGTAAACGCTCATGGTGTGATGCTAAGCTATAACTTTAGCTAGCTCACCTCTCGTCACGTTTCCTTCTGCTCAGTGACACAGAAAGAAAGTACTTCCTCCATGAAAGTGCCCACAGCGACCTCTGTGGATCGATCCTGTCTGTAATCTAAACGTGTTCATCAGTTCCTCCTGTGGTACCAGGTGAGTTCTGCGCTAACGTCCCGACTCTCTGCAGACTCTGTTGGACATCTTCAGCGGGGTGAAGCTCTTCCTGCCCGTCTCCACGCAGGACTTTGACAAACTGCGGCGGTACTTCGTGGCGTACGACGGAGACCTGGTGGCGGACTACGAGGCCGCCTCGGCCACACACACGCTGGCCGAACCAGAAGACGACAGCCGGGCCCAGAGAGTGACGTCCGGCTGGATCTGGGAGTGTATCCGGAAGAGGCGCGTCGTCCCGCCCTGTTAATGACAACAAACAGTTTACTGCAACACAACTCTAAGTCAGGTTTAACTACATGAACAGTAACAATATGTTCAGTCAGTTTAATTTATTCTCTCAGTCCTGTTTGTGTCACATGAACCAGCCGAACGGATCTTTTACTTTGTGCAGATGTTAATTGGACGATTGTGAACTTGAGACTGTCCTGATGCAATGAGCTGTTTGAGTCTGTAGACGTAGTTTTTGTAAGAGAACTTTAACATTAATGTAAATCATGACATGCATGTTCGAGGATGAGTGAGGGCTGGATGTTACACACAGTGAGTGATCCGTTTAGTAAAGATTGAATGACGTCATCGCTTCAGTTGATTTGTGGCGACGATGCAGTGAAACTTTATTTGATGAGTATTATTTTAACATCCAGCCCTCACAGACGTCTCCGTGCAGTCCTCCACGTGAATATGCAGCAGGATCGTGATCAGAGTGTTGTCATTATTTTTACTACCTGAGTGAAATGTTTTGTGAGGTATTAAAGCCGAGAAGTGTCTTCCATCAGGAGGAAACAGAACCTGATAAACACAATGAAACTGTCTGATTGACGCTCTTTATTTCTACCAACTGCAGCTTCTCTCACAAGGTGCTAAAAGCTTTTTACTGCAGCCGACGGCTTTTAAGGATAATTCAGATTGGCCTTTCTTACTTCAGCTCTGAGGTGATTTCATTTAAGCTCTGAAAGGCAACATCCACACAAACCTGCCGACTCATTCTGACACACGAGTCTCTGATCTGTTCTCACAGGACGGGCCTGCCAGTGTTCTGATCCAAATGGGTCATTTCATACCAAGGACCTCCCAGGTCACGTCGTCATGTAGAAACTCAACGACCGCACTCTTTAAATACTTCTGGATACTTTTTTAAATGCTGCTAGTTAATGTTAATAATATTGATCAGAAAACAAATCAGGTGCACAGTATTGATCCTACAGTGAAACCATGTGAGATCAAGAACTGTTTCTGGCAAAATCTCCCTTGCTGCTGATGAAGGATCTCAGTCAGACGCGAAGCTACAACACATGAGATCAAGTAAAAAAAAGAACTGACGAAATCTTTTTCTTCCAGCAGAAAAAACTTCAGATTCTTCCTCACTTCTGTAAATTTAAACTAAATATAAACTGTCATTTATCTGAAAAAAATAAATACTTAGCTGAAAGATTTTACAAGAATTTAATGAAGACTTTTCTTACAGAGAGTCTCCATGACTGTGAAGGTCACATTAATGATCCGGCGTTGATCATTAAATATTGGCTCGGTGCTGTAATCTATCAGAGGGGAAAGAGGAAACCGGACTTCAAAGACACACAGCTCGTTGTGGTTCTGGTCCAGAGTGGTCGGGTACCTTTGATCAGACGTCACAGTTCTTCTCAGCAGGAGTCGGTCTCGTCCAGTTTTCTCTTCCCTGACGGTCCTTCAGCACAGCGACTCCACCAGCACAGGTCCAGTTCTGCTGTGATGTGACAGGGCTGCAGAGTGGAGCAGACGGTTCTGTTCAGTCCACAGTTCAACAGACACAAGAAGGCGTCTGAGGTATAAAACATTCAGTCCGTGATGTGCTTTGTTTTTTATGACTCAAACAGAATTCATGTATAATTAAAGTTATTCATGAGGAAAAACCAACAAACAACAATGTTGACGAGGAGAACCGAACAGAACTGTTCTGCTGCAGCCGAGTTATTCTACAACTTTAAAACCACTAAATGACAGTCATATAAATAACATATACACATTTTAGAAACTATTAATTGCACATTTCATACGCATGAACTGAGGCGAGAAAAGACAGCACACGTTTTATCTCAAGTCAGCGTTTCATTTTTGTTCTCAGACGTGTGTTCCCGCTCAGAACCACCCACAGGTTCTACTCATCAGGCTTTGTGTTCATGCAGCTCAGTCTGCAGCACTTCACTCGTCAGACTGTGATTTTATCAACATTTCCTCTGCGACTGAAATCCGTTGGTCGCCTTCAGAGGAGAATACTGGACCTTCATTCAGATAAATCCTGAATACATTGTAATAGTGCTGTTTAATAAAACTAATCAGGTGTTAATTATATCATAATGAACCAGAACTGTTAACGATGTGACTGAACAACAGACTGAGATAAACTTCATGAGCAGTCGATGACCTCACAGGTGGATCAGTGATGTCATAGCTCTCCACAGGTAGAACATAACAAGGAAACTTTCTGAAGCTTCATCACGTCTGAAGCATTTAGTTTGAGCTGAGTCCAGATGTTTGTGTTGTGGACGACACGGCTGAGCGTCCTGATCCAACTGAAGACGAGCTTCATGTTCTGACCTCTGACAGGATCCACTCTGAGCTCCGTGACGTGCAGGTGAGTGTGTTACCTGTCTGGAGGACTTGATGAGTGTTGCTGAGCGCAGACTGGAGCGGCTGACGACCGACGTCCGGTCCAGTTTCTCCATCAGGACCCTGGTTCTGGGGATGTGACTCCAGGACGCTCCGAGGCCCGGCTGCACCTCCCCGCCGTCGCCCCTCGTCACGTGGTTTGTGACCTGCAGTCGGACGGCATCGTGATCAGTTCAGTGAAATCATCCAGATGTTCCTGTTGTAATCAGGCAGCCGTCACACTCTCGATCTGACTTCAGATCAGTGTGTGACTGCAGGTGGAGCACATTATCTCTGCTGTGCTCCTCAATAAGATCAGTTACAACCTGCAGTCACACACCTGGACTGACTGATGGATTCTGGCTTTACAGCTTCAATCAGAACCAACTGAAAAGCTTTTGTTTTCATCTTGATTTGATTTCTTAACCAAACGAAGGAGAACTAAATGTTCAGTTTTCCTTTCAGCTCTCGCGGCGATAGGAAGAGACTTTAAACTGACTCTGGAAACTGATCTGCATGCAGAGCTGCAGACGTCAAGGACTGTGTCATCCTCACCACAGCAGCCACGTTGAAGTCCTTCGCCATCGTCTTCAGAACTCCTGCCACTTGGATCATCAAGGACATGCCTGCAGGCACAGGAAGCGGTACAGAGGTCGGTCCGTGAGCAGAATACGCCCAACACGTCTTCAGGAGGAGAAACTTCAGATATTATTCTCTGATATTTACAGTCTTTAATATTCAAGCAGCCTCTGTGCAGCCAGTGTGGCTGCACAGAGGCTGCTCAGTCCTCAGACAGACTGGTTCTTATTATAGCATGTTAGCATGTTGCTAACTCCACCTGAAACCTCAGCAGGACAATTAAGTCATTTATTAATGATGCATCTGTTTATATTCTCAGGCTGCTGTCTTTCAATCTGAACATATCATCATCATAACATATTATAGGACACGTTACGTTTTAATGTTCAGGATCATTCAGAATGTCCAAACGACTCAAAATGTAAATCTTTGATCAGCACGTTATCTTTCATAAACACTTTAAATTATCATGTCATTCAGTTCTCAGGTCTCGACTGTTCATGAGGTCGTGATCTCGATGTGACTTCCTGATTAAACAAAGTTAAAATCATCTTTGATCTGGTTTTAATATCTTAATAAGTGTTTATGACTCTCATGTTATTCATTCATTATTCTTTTGTATTTTTATCATGAGATTGTTATTTATGACGCTATTATTTTACATGATATCGTCCTTCTGGTCTTCATCTGATTAAATAAATGTTGGTGTAAGAATATAAAAATATATATTTAATCTGACTAAATCATTTGAAATCAAACTTTGACCTTCAAAAACATTTCACAGTGAATTTAAGGTTGTTTTGTTAATTCCATTAAATTATTAGAACTTTTAGAAGTTTTGTGTTCAACATTTATTTGTCAGAACCAGCTGAATTATTGGCCCAGTCCAGCCCGTCTGTGGTACTTAGTGACAATATTAAATCCATTATATTTATGTTGTAGGAGCCAAATTCATGTTTACAGAACTCAGTGAAAAGTTGCTGTTGTGTTCTGCCCGTTTCTCTCTTCTGTCACTCAACAACTCATTTTCCAGCTCCATCTTTGTTTCCTAGTGTCGCAGCGTCCAGAGCCGGGTCGTAACCAGAGCCGGGTCTTAACCAGAGCCGGGTCGTAACCAGAGCCGGGTCTTAACCAGAGCCGGGTCCTAACCAGAGCCGGGTCCTAACCAGAGCCGGGTCGTAACCAGAGCCGGGTCCTAACCAGAGCCGGGTCGTAACCAGAGCCGGGTCGTAACCAGAGCCGGGTCCTAACCAGAGCCGGGTCCTAACCAGAGCCGGGTCCTAACCAGAGCCGGGTCGTAACCAGAGCCGGGTCCTAACCAGAGCCGGGTCCTAACCAGAGCCGGGTCGTAACCAGAGCCAGGTCCTAACCAGAGCCGGGTCGTAACCAGAGCCAGGTCCTAACCAGAGCCAGGTCCTAACCAGAGCCGGGTCTTAACCAGAGCCGGGTCGTAACCAGAGCCGGGTCGTAACCAGAGCCGGGTCCTAACCAGAGCCGGGTCCTAACCAGAGCCGGGTCTTAACCAGAGCCGGGTCCTAACCAGAGCCGGGTCCTAACCAGAGCCGGGTCCTAACCAGAGCCGGGTCCTAACCAGAGCCGGGTCCTAACCAGATCCTTCGGGGATAATATACGGAGCCTAATTTGCTTTAATATCTTTTAATTCTATAAAATACGTCAGTGTTCATCTCCGTCTGCTTCGCCTGACTGCTTCCTCTCACCTGGACCCTCGACAGAAGGCAGGTTTGATCCTAAACAGATTTTTCCTTCCATTAATTTAATTCATTTCTATTTGAGGAGCTGCTCAGCTGTGCAGCAGAACAAACATGAGGGAACTGACTTTAACAAGCTGCACCAGCAGTGTTTGTTTTAATTAACTACAGCTTTAAATGAAATACTTTGAATTAATCAGTTCTTTCTGAACACTCAATAGTTTCTGTTAAAGTCTGTGAGCCGGGTTTATTTCAGATCTGTTATATTAAGTGTATTTTAATTAATCAGGTCACAGTTTGGAACTTCTGTTAACTGATTGTTAGAAACAAAGTAGACTTTGATTAAGAACTTTAAGTGACTGTGTCAGACTGCAGCTGGTTAATGAGCACAGCTCTGTTTCTAACCGACCACAGACTGAACTGTTTCTGTTGGTTTCACACTGCGTCATGATCGGAGCGCAGACGTCTTCCTCCTGTTGAGATGCTTATTTGCAGACAGACATTAGGAGTTTGGTGACTCAGGTGTAAAGCAGCCTCAGGTGAGCTGGACGATGACGGAGAGAAGAAGAGGTGTCACCTTCGTTGTGTTTGGCTCCCAGCAGAGGAGAGATAACCGCCGACACCGAGTCCACGATCACCGCCTTGACAGAGCCGCCGCCGCCAACAGACGCCTGAAATGTGACAAAATTAGATTGTTGAAAATGTAATCTGTGTCTCTCAAAGGTTCCCCGGGAGCAGCCGGATGATCGTTGGTGTATTTAAAGCAAAGAAACAAACAGACCTGCTGAAGTCTGCCAGCTCGCAGACTGTAGAGACAGTCGAGCAGAGAGAAGACGTCAAACAACCGGAACACGTGGATCCTCTGAAGAGCTTCCATCTGTGGAAGTCACATCGTTTCATATCAAACAACTCAGGTAATGTTTGGATACGAGTCACATCCTGTCAGCTCACCTGCTCCTCTCTGTTACTGGTCTCCGTTTGTAACATCTGAAGCAGCCGTTTGGCCGTCAGCCCTCCGGTCGTGTCGATGAAGATCACACTCTGTTTCAGGTGGAAGGAAATGTGCACCGCCACACCAAAACACACCTGAAGAGCAGACGGCGTGCAGGAGGAGTTCATCATTTCCTGTGTGAGTCCAGCCTTGTTCTAAAAACTGTGAATTTATGGGAGTAAAATTATCAGTGATGAAGTGAGAAAAAGTAGAAAATGTTCACCTGAGATTTGCCACTTCCTGGGCCTCCTGACAGCTCCGTTATCTCTCCGGTATAGAAGCCCGAATCCAGCAGTTTATCTAAGCTGCGAGAAACAAGGTGCGATTCATTACTCACAACTGCCAGCCGGGTTAGAATCCTTTCAGCCCAGGAGGAACCACAGAGCCCGGCTGCAGTAAACAATCTGAGCTGAAGCCGGCTCACACTGTTTTAGGATCTTTGGCCGGTTCTTTATATCAGCTTCTGATTCTCCAAATCCACAATGTGATTAGACGTTAGATTTAAACGTTTTATTTCCAGCTCTGCCGGCTCTGCCACGGTCAGACGCTCACATGTGGATCAGTGAAGATCCACATGTGAGAGACTTTGGAATCAGGAAGTCGTGGGACAGAAGAACAAAACGTGAGAAACCAATTCTGCTTCTGATTGTTTTCAGTTTTCATTTTATAATCGGCATTGTGACACTCTGAGTTTTTCACTGTCTCGGCTTTAAGCAGGTCGTCTTTAGTTCTTTGTCTATTTCTTCCACTATTGTTCACTGAGAAACGTTCTTCCAGCTGAAACAGAAACATCTTCAGCCTCAGACGACCGCAGGAACAATGAGCGCGACATGCTTTAATCTTTATTCTCAGGAAGTCCTGAGTGAAGGAGGGCGGGTGCTTCAGAGTTACAGCCTTGTTAAAGCTCTTTGTTGCTGCCTTGATAAATCTTCCCACACAGCAGGTGGTTTATACATGACCTCCTCCACTTCAGTGTATCTCCACTTTTTATGGGAAGAATTCAATAAACTGCGATAAATCACGAGACGTCTGTGAACGTCGTCCTGAGCAGAGTGAACAGAGCTGACTGAGGCGTGACGAGGTGAGAGCAGGACGCTGGTTCAGACCAGTCAGCCACCGCACACGTCTCTAATTACCCAGCGTGGTCAGGAACCACTCTGGCGGCCTACATGGACTCTTTACTCTGCTGCTGCTGGCTGTACGGACACATCCGAGCACGACGGGTCCTCAGAACCACTGCTGCTTCACTGTGAAAATCATCTGTTGTTTATTCTCCTGTGGACGAGTCAGAACTCGCTACACCAGCTCTGGTTTCTAAACATGGTGGCCATTTTCAGTTGGACCTTGGTCATGATAACTCCGCCCCCAGCCCCTGACACGACCGGTTCTCCATTCTGGACCAGCAAAGTGTTGGTGCCACTCTGGCTCAGAACCAGCACCTGAACCGCTTTGGTCCAAAAGGGGTGTAAATGATGTCAGGTTTGTTTCCTACACTCTAGATTTAAACACAGCAGTGATGAATGTTTCCATCTTTCTTACTGCCATGAGAGGAAACACTGCATCAGGTCCGTTCACGGCGCCGTGGATCTCCTCACAGATCAGAGGCTTTCACACAGTCTGATGCAGATTCATGGGGAGATGCAACGTGTTTACAGGATGTTGAAATCGTCTGACCTCTCATTCCCCTTTACAGCTGCAGCAGGATATATTCTGGAGTCTGTTTCTGCTTCACAGCTGAACAACTTTTCATATTCAGGGATGAATATCAAACTATTGAGGACAAACTACGGAGGATAGTTTTGTGTCTCAGTGATATTTAAGATATTTTTACAAGAAAACTTTGAAATGTGAATTTGCAGTGAATAAAATACTTTTATAAACACGTTATGTGTTATTAATGTTCATTATGTTGGTTTGTGTCCACTGGAGTTGGATATCCAACGTCAATTTCATTAACTAAAACTGTAACGGAAAATGTTCATCAACGACCTTTTGAGACTAAAAATAGATCTCTAAAAAAAACTACGACAAATGTATGTTTTGTTTTCAATGATGAGAAAGAACGAGTGCAAAGTGTTAGTGACGTTAGTGTCGGACGGTTAAAATGCAGGATGTTTCCCCCTGTGTTCATCTAGTGTGGACCTGTGCTGTGCAGGGGCGGGGCTTGTACTGTGCAGGGGCGGGGCTTGTACTATACAGGGGCGGGGCTTGTACTGTGCAGGGGGCGGGTCTGTCCTCTGTAGGGGCGGGGCCTTAATTATTTCTTTATTCACAAGATTACAGAGTAACTAATAAGTGAATTGTTGAACATGTTGATAAATAACTCTTTATTTATTTTCACATTACACTGTGTTATTAAAAATAGTGCCGACTCAGTATTCCAGAATGTTTATATATAGGAACGTGACGTCAAAGTTCATTCTGTTCTCATGTTGTTGTGTTTTCTCTTGTAATGTAACAAA
The DNA here is from genome assembly GCA_963678695.2 of Diplodus puntazzo. NCBI lineage: Eukaryota > Metazoa > Chordata > Actinopteri > Spariformes > Sparidae > Diplodus > Diplodus puntazzo. The sequence goes on along the minus strand of OZ023167.1, from coordinate 32,383,107 downwards.
GACAGAGTAACATATTCACCAGGTGTGACGGCTGTGACATTAATAATTAGCCTAACACATTTAATAATAACACATTCTATTTTACATGGACTGAAGTGATAAATGAGTGACTGTTGTTCTATTATTAGTATTATTTTGTTCTTACAACAACAGTAAACTCTGATGGAACGATCTCTACATGTATCTGAGTTGTTTCTACCGTCTCCTGAAGAACCGCAGCCGTCTCTGTTTGTCGTTGTGGTTCTGACCCGTCTGCTCTCTCAGTAAATGTTTGGATAGTCTGCTGACGTTCAGACCAGCGATCTGTGCAGCATGTTGAATCTCATCATCTCTGCCTGCACGCCTGATGATGGATGTGACAGCGCTGCAGTTAAATCTACATAGTCAAGGTCCTCCAGCCTGAAGGTGAAGCCTGACTGGAGGACTGTGGCTGATGGCGGCTCTCATCACTCGCAGCGTGATTGTGAAGAGGACTGTTGGGTCGGACGTGTTATCAGCGCAGCGACGGCTGATGAAGCATCCGCTTGTGTTCTTGTGAGGACTCGGGAGGATGGAAGTGATTTGTCCTCGAGAAGACACAGATTGTGAATTTCCCAGGAGCTGCACTCATCAGTGAGACCAGAACCGTTCAGTCCTTCAACCCAAAGGTCTTCATCTGAGGGTCTGATCGGAGCGGAACCGGCCAAGAGGCTCAGATTCTGTTCAGGCTCATTTCCTCCAAGAGCTTTTTTAAAGAACATGTTTGACTCCTGTGGATAGATTTAACTCTCCCAGGAGCAGAGCCAGAACCAGAACCAGAACCAGAACCACACTGGAGAACATGAGTCTGTTGCAGCTTCAGTGTAAATCTGTGTTCTGTAAAGAACCACAAACACTGAAGGATGGAGACAGCTGAGACAAACATCGTCTTCATCACTTCAATAAATCCTGCCTGAATTTGATCTGTTAGTAACAGCCAGACTGACTTGCCTGCAGTGTGAGAGCTGCATCGATCAGTCCATTAATCAATCACAGTACCATCAGTTATTGTAGTATTTTGATCATTTATTGATCATTTGAGTCATTTTTTAAGCAATACTAGAGTGTTTGTTGCTCGTCTTTGTCACTTCGGACAGTAGACGAAGGTCTCTGACAGAAGAAGACACAAATCTGTTCATCACAGACATCACACTGTGATGAACAGATTTATCTCTATTACTGATAATATTTACTATACTGAATATTGAACAGCTGCGTGAAACTTCACCTGAGAGGAAATACAGAGTTAGCCGCACTGACAGTACACTTAGTTTACATCTCATTTAAAAGTTCCCATTTAATATTATTTTGTTAATTAAAGGTGTTGCATGTGTTCAGGTGAAGGCAGAAGGAGATAAGTGAACAGCTGTCAGTCTTTTAATTATCCACTCTGTCTTTGCCTCATACGGGACGAGGCTTTACTGAATTAAAGGCTGAGGTATACGATCTACTGAGTGCATGGTCTGCTCTGGTTTGATGATGTCGTATCAGGACGGTTTTCTTCTTTGCTCTTTTGATTTCTGATTGAATTTCAGCAGTCGGTCGATTTCAGCAGTCGGTCGAGGCCCCAGAGGGATGAAAAGGATGTGATGGACACAGACGTTTCTGTCTTATCTGAACTCTGATTCACTTTGCAAATATCAAACAGCTGAAGAAGAAAGGGAAATGTTAAACAGAGAGACAGAATTTAAAATAATAGGAAATATGACTTATCGAGCTGAGCGTGATGAGGAAAATGTAAATACTCAAATATTTCTATCATTTCATCCGGGCTTTGTTCTCTCAGACAAAGCTGTGAGATAGTTTCAGAAACAGAATCATCAGAGTAATGTGCAGGATTAATGAATGTTGTTCTCTACATCCAGTCCACTGATTTAGAGAGAGAAGTCTTCCGTCTGCGCAGCCGATCAGCCGAGAAAAATAGTGTCACACAGCATCAGCAGGAGATATCAGTGTGAGGATCAACACATCACAGCCGAGTGTGTCCACAGGACTCTCAGTTCATTAAGTACAGCTACTCTAAACTAAAGCAAGCCTTCAAAACAGGCCGGGGATAAATCTCAGCTGAGTGACACTTATAATGTTCACGTGTTGAACCGTGTATCATTTAATACTGAGAGGTGTTGCTAACATTTTATACACTAATGAGACACTAAATATTAAACCTGTTCAGAGAGTCAGTCAGACGCAGGTTAATGTAGCTGTGAACAGAGTTTATAAAGTGTCTCCAACTCGTTTGTTAAGGGAGTCTGGGGACAAAGAAGGAGAAGTAGTAGTGGTTTAATGGTTGGATCAGTTCAGACAGACAGCGTGTTCACTAACATCTGCAGGTAAGAGAGCCCAGGACAGATGATGATAGCAGGTAAGAAACTCCTCTTCAACACGTCATCAGCACCACGTCCTGCATCCTCCTCCGGCTGCATCATCAGCTTCTGCTCGGTGTTCCTAATGACCTGGACACCAGGATCTGTTCCTGTGTCTCTGCATAGCTCACACACCTCTGACTGTACAAACAGCCATCAGTTCATGTCTTCACCAGCAGAGTGCAGCCAAGACACACCATCAGCCGGCCTTTCCTCTCAAGGCTGATTCACTTTCATATCACTAATCCGGTGCACCAACTAATTTATGACAACCACTTAAAAAGAGCCACGGTGAGAGAGCAAAAACACCTGTGGTCATTAATTATGCTGAAACAGTTAGTTTAACTGTAGGAAAGGTACCATCATATAAATTATGTCACGCTGGCCCAGTTCACTGATGTCCGGAGCAGCCTGTGTCCTGGCTGAAGAAGATTTCCTTCTCAAAGTGGAATATTTATGTGCTGCGACTGCATACAGAAGATTGAACCTCTGTACAAACGGTGCCGTGTCTCAGGTTCTCAGATTAATTACATGTTCTGCTGTAATACAACACCACGCTGGTCGCGGAGGGAATTTCTGGTTTCTTCAAACTCATTAAAATTTAATTTTCTGATGTACAGAGAAAATGTTTTAAAGGACTGGTTGGTGGTGTTTGTTGTTTTAGTGGAGTACAGGCAGCTGATATATCAGAGGCCACTGAGAGCCAAACGCAACAACCAGCAGGGACGTGAGCTCCAGCTCAGACGCAGCACGCAGGCCATTTCTAAAACACTCTGCTGTATTTTTAACTGCAGCTACCATCCTCCAGATGCATATTCTACCAGCACAGCTCAATGCTAATCCAATCTGAACAACACTGAAAAGATTTTAGTTTGATAAAAGTGGATCAATGCAGAGGAATCTGGTTACACAACATCTTTGGTAATGCACAATCCTATTGATTTCACATGTTGTCCTGTGACCGTGTACCTGTCTGCACAGCTCAAGATCAAAAGCTGCAGCAAAATATTATAAAACTGACTAAATGACTTTTAAATGGTGTCCTAGATCTGACAGAGACGCGCTAATTAATAAGCAGTGGCATGTAAGACTGTTAGTTAGCATGAACCACCTCTGAATACTGTTCGAGGCGACTGATGAAGGACTGCAGTCACCGGAGCTGGAACTAAATATATAAATATACAGTAAGTTAGACATGCGCAGTTTGCCTGCAGCTTCTGTTCTTCTCGTCCTCCCACCAACATTTATTCTGTGCTCTACTTTTGTCTTTATTTAACGACACAGCAATCAAAACTGTCTCAGTGCCACAAACAATACATTTGTGAAAAAATCCACATTAATTCTGGCTGGCACATTAATCACTGAACATTTCTATACAAAAATTAAAACGTTTTTTTTTTTTTTTATAAATCCAAACATTTTGTTTGTGGATCCAAAAATAATCTTGCTCACAGATCCAGAGGTTCTGTTTGCAGCTGATGGCTGAACTGGAATGGTATACATGTAATAATCTAGAACTACTAAATATCACTACAGCTACTACCAGTAAACAAACCACAGGCTTTAATGTGAACTAACATCAGGTTTGATTAGTTCGTATAAAGAAGTCTATAAAAGATTAAACCGGCACCACCTCACAATCCCTCTCATCCACACTGAACTCTGGGGAGACGTCTCTTAATGCCGGCTGTGCAGAACCGACTGTAGGAATACATATTGGATGTTGGAGGTGAAGCTTCCTTTAAGCCTTAGTGGCTCTGAGCCCACAGTTAAATCCCCCGTCCCCTGAAGACAAAGCAGGTCTGCGCTGTGCTGAGCGAGCAGCGGGTCTGTACCTGGGGCTTCCAGAGGAGAGGATGGCTGTCGAGCTCAACAGCTCCTCATACAGGTCGGCGCCGGACACGGGGAACGCTGTGTGCTGGGCCAGCAGCACTCGACGGATGGCAAACAGGGCCTGAAACACACCAAATTACAGCATGAGAGACACACACACACACACACCACAACACACACCACACACATACACACACACACACACACACACACACAAACAACACAACACACACACACACACACGGTGGCTTTCTGCCCAGTGGAGCTGCTGTGTGATTGTAGTCCACAGGTAACATGTCGGCTTGTTCTGGACGATGTTTGTAATGATGTCATCATGTTCACTCTGTTCCCTTTATGATCACTGATCAGTTAATATTTGATTACCTGACTATTTGTACATGTCGTAGTTATCATATTAACATTGTATAATGAATGTCGTATGATGCGAGACGACACTGCAACATCTGTCAGAATGAAACCACTGGGTACTTTACCAGGACATCAGCATGTTCCAGTCGTGTTTGTGACGACAGAACCGGGTCTTTTCATCCAAACATGAAAAGTGAAGTTTCTAAACACTGTTTCTGCAGACTGGGTTGAAATAATGGTCGACCAACATGTGTGTGTCTGTCCTACCTAACCATCTTCACCCTGAACCATCAGTGTTAGTGTTAACACTGATCCGCACGTCTGACAAGCTGGAACAACAAGATATTTCATATTCTGACTGATGACTTAAAACTGCTCTGGTTCTGTTGGAAGTCTGACAGAGACCCGCTCAAAAACAAGCTGAGCGTCGGCTTTGTCTTGAGATGGACCCGGCCACCACTGTAGCACACTAATCACTCCACAACATAGGCCTGCAACTGATGACTAATTCCATTATTTCCATAATTTTGAATAATCATTTGGACTATTCAGTGTTTAACAAATGTGAAAATGTTAATTCCAGCCTCGCGCAGCCCAAAGTGATGTCTGTAAATAGCTTCTCTTGTCCAACAGTCGGAAACCCAAAGATTCTTGATTTAGTGTCAGAAAAGACAAAGACCAGCAGCAGATCCTCACATTCAACTACGAACACTTAGCAGCTCATGTTCTTCTGATAAACTAATCAATGAATCAACAACAGCCTGTAAAGTTTGGACTGATTTTAAATTTACATCCACACTGTATGTCCAGCCACATACGGCAATGAGCCAGTTGTGTTGCAGATCAATAATCATCCCAGGATTAAAACAGATCCTCCAGCAGGGCCACAGAGAAGCTGCAGCTGCAGGAGGAAGAAGACATGCTTCATACATTAAGATGTAATTCTACGTCATGACTGAGCTCAAAGTTTCCAGCAGCCTCAAGAAATGAACCCGTTTCCACGTGACCGACAGGTAAGTCTCATCGTCTCGACGAGGCTCCGGCTCCCCGCCACTCCTCAGAAGTTAAAAAGCTCGACTGATAACCTCACACGAGTTGCTTTCTGATTGATTAGAGAGAGAAGTGGAAAGCATCTCAGCCCTCCTTCAGCTCCAGGTCGCACACGGAGATGGAACCGAACAACAGCATCATTACCTGACTGCAGCACCAGCAGCTGTCAATCAGCTGGTGCTGCAACAAGAGCTCTGAACTTTTCTCATGAACATGCAAATCAAACATCGAGTGAATAAAAAATACATTTTACATGTTCTGTAATCTCCGGGTGTCTGTCAGGCACATGTCAGGAATGTAAAAACCTTTTCTACTTCTGCAGAATCTTCTAATATGTCTGATGACTCATCACATCGAGGGCGGATATGTAAATGCAACATGGAGCGTCCACATATAAGACTGCGTACGATGGTTAGTCTGTCCGTTGCACCAGAGTGATATTATGGGTGCGGCTGGTCTTAAACTGCAACACGAACATCGCGAAGCTGCAAAAGGAGACAAACAACTTCATGTTCTGATTTAATGCTGAATATACAAGAAGGAGACAATGAGTTAGAATCTGTCAGAGACACAGTTTCACTACGTTAAAAAGTTTGTTTTAACTCAACAACTCTTAAAATCACTACAATTGTTAATGGAGTCTGGTGACGGGGAGGTTCAGTGGTTGGATCAGTTCAAACAGACAGTGTGTTCACAAACAGCTGCAGGTTAAGAGAGCTGTGATTTGTATGACAGTGACTATGCTTCTTTGTTAATTTGGATAATTACGTTTTTGCTGTCAAATTTTAGTGTACGGTAACAATATAGGCTCCTTCTTTGTCCCCGTGGAGAAAGTCCCCAGACTCCCTTAACAAATGTGTCAGTTTAGTGAGTTGTTGAGTTGGAGACACTTTATAAACTCTGTGAAACTCTGTCTCTGACTCATTCTGCATTATTTGGACCTTCTTGTAAATTCAGCAAATGTTTTACATGAACTTGTTTCTGTCTTTGAGTAGAAACATGGAGTCTGTTTGTCTCAGTGATGGACGGGTTTGTTTCATACAGAGCAGGAAGTGACATCACATCACAGGTGGTCACTCAGTCAGGTTACTGTCAGGTCAGAACAGGCTCTCTGAAAGTTGCTCTACCTGCTGTTTCACTGGGACTTTTAGATGGTGAGTCAAACACCTCTGACGTGAAAAATGTTCTGAATATATAGACAATATTCTTCTCTAAAGGAAAAGAGAGACATTTATGAAAATGTGTGCTGAAAATAAGCTGAGCCACATGAACACCTGAGGCAAAGGTTCCTCCGGTCTACAACAGAAACCAAAACACAGTATGGCCGACGGTTCAGGTCATGACTTCTGCTCTTAACGGCCATCACCCGATGAGATGTTTGGATTTATTTAATAAGCCAGCATGTAATTGTCTAAAGAACCAAATTAATTTCACTGAGTGCAGTTTTAAGCTCACAGGAGGACGTCCCTGTGGATCTGACAACATGACATCATCTCACTAACCAGGCTGGGACCTGATGATCTATATGAGAACGGATCAAACGCTGAAGCTTTGTGCAGAAAGAGCGCTTCCTGCTCTTTAGCAGGATTATACTCTGATTAGTCTCTTCTTCTGGGCAGAGAGGATTTCCTGCCAGAGTCCAGCAGCAGGAATTTATTTAGGGAGGTAAAGCAAATCTGCTGGGTCTCAATTAGTGGAAATGTAGGCGCCCCACTTTGGGACGGGGCTCATAGGATGAGAGTGTTTTTACGTAGAAACATCGCTTGTGTGCAGCTAATTTACCTGCCTGTCCGATAAATGTGCTGGTGAGGATGACCCTGCAGTGACCTGCTGTAATGAGTGAGTGATCAGCAATGTTCACATCAACAGTGAGTGTGAAGGAGCAGAGGGAGGCTGGCTATCAGCTCAGGGGACGGCTGCAGGCGGAACAAGCTGGTCAGACTGGTCAGGACGAGACTGGAATCTAGGACGAACCTGAAGCTGCAGCGGGCAGCGATGGACTAAAAATATGAGGATGCAAAGATCTCATGGAGGGAGAAGATGGCCAGGTAAGAATTAGCCACCTGTTGAAGTTATACTCCAATTAAAAATGCACCAGAGTGTTACCTGAGTAACCACTAACTGCTGCTGACTGTAGCTGCGGTTAGTTAGTAAGCCAGCTAGCAGTCATGTTATCGGACTCCACCTGGACTGGGAGCTGTTGCTATTGATTACAATCATACTACCATCTCTTGAGGTACAGGCTGGCTAAGGGTTAGCTGGTTAGCATGCTAACTCCAAGAGATATCTCTGCAAGACAATACATAGTTATATTCAAAAATCTTACATAGTGCACCTTTAGCATCCATCCTCAGTGGATGGTTACTGACCCCTGAAGACCAGGAACACCCCACAAGAGCTGCAGTTCTGGAGATGTTCTGACCCAGTCGGCTAGCATCACAATTTGGCCCAAACTCACTCAAATCCTCACGCCTGCTTATTCTTCCTGCTTCTAACACAGCGACTTTGAGGACAACATTGCTGCCTGATGTATCCCACTAACAGGTGCCATGATGAAGAGATAATCAGCGGGATTCGCTCCACCTGTCAGTGGTCATAATGTTCTGCCTGATCAGTGTAGATAAATATATACATAGATATATTTATTACACTTGAACCTTCTCCTGTTATCTTTCAGTCCCTTTGGATTCCAGATGATTTCCTGTGTGCTGCAGTACAAACACATCACAGACGAGGTATCGCTGACTGAACAGCTCTCACTCATCTTTTTACCAGGGAGGCTCTTGTTGACTTGGATGCCCCGACCGCCCACCCAATTACCCAGCGAGACACACTCATCTAAGAGGCCCTTCTGGGTCTCCTGGCTAATTATCTGCTTATATCACCCAAAAAGTTTTGTTGGATTCATGATCTAAAAACAACAGTTTCCTGTTCTCTACCCATGAGGTCAGAAGTGAGTCAGCAGATTGTGTTGGTTGATCTCTGCTCTGTCTGCCTCTGGAGGTTCACACTGATAATGATGAAGGAGCCAGGAGGGAGTTTCTTCGTTTGGTTTCCCTGGTGGCTGTTTATTACACACTATTCTCTCTCTCTCTCTCTCTCTCTCTCTCTCTCTCTCTCTCTCTCTCTCTCTCTCTCTATATATATATATATATATATATATATATATATATATATATAGATATAGATAGATATGTATAGATATAGATATAGATATATAAATATGACTTCTATATTCTATCTACTGGACACAATATACTATTGTTTAATTGCAGTGCGATCATTAACCTTGAATTAAAGCCATGTTGTGAAACTGTTTTCCCGGCTTATTAACCAGATGACCGAAGCTGACCCGGCGATACAAAACATATTATTCATTCTGCTCGTATTAAATGTAACTGTATTTTTAATTAAAGCCAAACTAATACAAACCACTCACGCAAGCAGAAAGTCACGCTGCACGTGGGAGAAAGTTCTAGATCAACATGATGTTGGTCATGTTTTAACCTCCCACTCTTCACTCTTCAGGCCAAGTACGAAATGTGGGCGTCTCGTTTTCATTTCAGTCCTTTAACACTGAATACAGAAAATATGAGTTTCATTTGTTAGAGGAAATAATGAACTTTGTCTTCAGTGAGGAGCCAGAACCAGTAATTAGTTTAGTTAGATTCATCTGCCTGTTGTTTTCACCACTTATTGTTTCGCCTGTAAAATTAGCAGTGATTCAAACGACCTGGTGAATGTTGCGTTCTGCTTTGTAGACATGAAGTGCTGCATGTCACTAACATGTCCAAACTAAACCCTGAGAACTCAACAGACATCTCACAGATCCTCCAGCCAAGTCTCATGGAAATCTGTGTTTGTGCAACAGACAGGTGACAACAGGATCTCCCAGGTGGAGGTGCAGGTGGAGGTGGAGGTGGAGGGACGTATGGTGGTCTGTATCAAACATGTTCCCTGATGGAGGATATGATCAATAAGAGGAGGCTCGTGTCATGTGACACATTTCATCTTTAAGCTCCTGTGATAACAATAGTGCACCTGTTCATAATGTAACTTCTCTAATGTTGTTGATTACCGCTGCCTCACTGCTCACAGAGCTTCTCTGCAGCACCGCACTGATGTTTCATGGATGTCTCCTGGATTCTGAGGTTTAACATGAAGAGTAAAGCAACTGACAACCTCGATTCTCCAGGTGTTTGTTCACTGACGTGTTCAGTTTTCAGACTCATTCAGCTCAGTGATGAATTAATGATATACATTATATAAATTATAATAAATACCTTGTATGACACAGAACATCTCTGAGCAACTTCCTCGGTGTCAGATGAGACCAGGTCCTCCACTGTGGAAATACAGACACATGACTGTTTTAGCTAACGTTACTCTGAACAAGAAGTAACTCAGCACCACACACACACACACACACACACACACACACACACACACACACACACACACACACACACACACACACACACACACACACACACACACACACACACACACACACACACACCAGTCTTGATGTCGGCAGCTCGCAGGTCTTTCACTAAGTCCTCGTCCAGTCCAGGACACATTCCTGCTCTCAACACCACCATGATGCTACATCGTTAGCAGCTAGCTCAGTTCAACAGGAGTAACAAGCTAACTCCGCCGCTAGCTACAGTTGTTTTTAGCTTTAGCGGCTAAGTGTCACAGCTAGCTGGTGCTGGTCGGACTCAGTGTGGGTCAGTTAGCTGCAGCTCCTGGTGATCAGTGTTTATGGCGGCACACGGACGCTCTGACTGAACTCTGACTGAACTTTGCTGAAGTCCCGCAGCTGCAGCGGCAAACGGCTGATAGTGTCCGGGACATTACGCGAAGGCTGAACTTCCTCCCTCCTGCGCGCCGTAGAAAAGCACTTCGGGTAATGTAGTTCGTTCGGAGCTTCTTCTTCAGAGCTCGTCTTTACTTTAAGGACACGTTAGCCGCTTAAATCCCAGAAATAATAAACGACAACAATAACTCTAATAAACCCTTTTCTCTGAAGCCTCTGTCTGATTATGGTTCATTCTATATGTCTGTATGTCTGTATGTCTGTATGTCCAGGGTTCAAGCTACTGGGAGCAGATGAGGTCTGAGGTCCTGTAAGGGTCTGAGCTCCTGTAAGGTGGTCTGAGCTCCTGTAAGGGTCTGAGCTCCTGTAAGGGTCTGAGCTCCTGTAAGGTGGTTCTGAGGTCCTGTAAGGTGGTCTGAGGTCCTGTAAGGTGGTCTGAGGTCCTGTAAGGTGGTTCTGAGGTCCTGTAAGGTGGTCTGAGGTCCTGTAAGGTGGTCTGAGCTCCTGTAAGGGTCTGAGCTCCTGTAAGGGTCTGAGCTCCTGTAAGGTGGTTCTGAGGTCCTGTAAGGTGGTCTGAGGTCCTGTAAGGTGGTCTGAGCTCCTGTAAGGGTCTGAGCTCCTGCAAGGTGGTTCTGAGGTCCTGTAAGGTGGTCTGAGGTTCTGTAAGGGTCTGAGGTCCTGTAAGGTGGTCTGAGCTCCTGTAAGGGTCTGAGCTCCTGTAAGGTGGTTCTGAGGTCCTGTAAGGTGGTCTGAGGTTCTGTAAGGGTCTGAGGTCCTGTAAGAGTCTGAGGTCCATCAGTAGGTCTCAGATCTGTGGGGTCTCTATTACATCACCAACAACCTTAGTAGTATAGTTAGTAGTAGAATAGTTCTGTACTAGTTTATAATATTTATTTATTTGAACAATGTTCAGTAGTTTTTCACTCTGATTGATGACAACATACATTGATTGTATCTGTGCTCCTGTAGCTCTGATGCAGCATGTAATCTGTACAGTAACTAACTGGTAATTAAGTAATCCACTAAATGTAATGGAAGCAGCAGCTTCTGGTCAGGTTCAGTACAAGTACCTCTAAACTGTGCAGTACTCGAGTAACTGCACTCAGTTACATGGATACCTGCCCATCAGCAGGGTGGACTATTCTAGTGTTCGATGTGTGAAATGGTGTAGTAAAGTTGTACAACAATCTGATCCAGAGTCAGTCTGCAGGTTTATAACTGCAGGATGTGACTCATCAGTCATCCAACACACAGTTTCTGGTTCTGTCGTAACGACACTGTACACACCAGACTCACCGAATCCTTCTGAATTAACACAAAACCAGAGAACAGAAAGAGAAACACAAACTTTCCAACACACTCTTAAACACATGAAACTCCAACATAACACAAAGCAGTGAGCAGACTCACAACATGACTCAGGCGGCGCAGCAGCTCACACTGATCCAGCCACTTCACACTCGTCTTTATAACACTGCCTCTGAGTTTTAACATTCGCAGACGCTGCTGACGGATTTCTTCCCTCTGAGTCCACTGAAGTTCTCCTAAGTGAGTGAGTAAAAGGATTTCAGGTCACCTTGTGTCCTCTGAGCGAGACGCTGGACACTGAGCACGCTCGTCTGAAGACACTCTGACAATACAGAGAACAGAACCTCTGTCACATTCTGATCCTCAGACGCTCACTGGGTCAACTGTGACCAGCTGTTATCGGTCCGTCCAGCCGGTTCTGATCTGCAGCGCTGCTTCTGTCACACAGAAGTTCTGACAGCTGAAGTGTCCTTGAGCAAGACACTGAACCCTGCAAGCCTCCTACTTTTATTTTTACATATAATCTCTTTTTATAGTTTCACAGTCACTAATTCTCCAGTTAAAGAACTTTACACAGTTTCTGCTTCATTAATCAGCGTCAGATTCATGTGATCTGATTCGTGGATGACGTGAATAGAAGAGAAAAGGTCCGGTTCTCTCAGGGATCAATAAAGAATCCAGTAATAATCATTAATATGCTAATATAAGTGTAGCTGGACTGTAGCAGCGCGATGATAAAGAGACTGTCTGCACACCGTATGAGTAATGAGCTGCTGATTGGTGAAGTTTGAATTAAATCCTGCAGGTCTGGACTTCGTCATTACTGAAGGCTTACTGTGGAACGGTTCTGTTAGAACGCCATCGCAGCCGGCGGACGGCTGAGTGACGAGCCTCCATCATGTGACGAGCAGTCATGTGCATGTAAAGGCTTAAATATCTGAATGATGGAGCGGAGACCTGGGCCACAGGAAGTGATGGACAGGTGAGAGGACATGGCCTCCACCATGATCTCCTCAGTCTTTATGTCCCTGGGATGGTCTCAGATCAGCAAATGTAAAATGAGCTCATGTCACAGCTTCCTGTGCTCCACTCGGAGCGTCACATCAGAGGTAAACAACCTCTGTCACCTGAGAGGAGCTCAGGGTGGAGTGCAGTAAAAGGCACAGAGGCAGTGTTTCATCACGGCAGTGGGAGAATGAAAAAGGTTCAGATGAGTCATTTCTCTCTCTCACTGTTTCCAACAAGCTAAATATGAACATGTGCTCACCAGCAGGTCAGGTACACCTGCTGACTGGCTGTTAGCAGCTGTTTGTGGAGTGCATTTTTCAGCTGAGGCTGGTTCCTGTTAAAGCTCCGAGGCTAACGTCAGTCACTGCTCACATCCTCTAAACCGGTTTAATGAGTCAGAAAGAAAGAGAGGAAACTCTGACGTTTGTGTAAAAGATGGACCTCAGTGTCCAGAAAAGTGAAGCTGCAGCATCACCTGTCCTCCATCACCTCACGCTCACCTTCACTACCTGTGCTGAGCTCAGATTAATAATTCATACGGCAGGTTAAAAACATCCTCCGATGGCAGCGGCAGCACTTTCTGTGGAAACCGTCACAAAAAACAACAGCTCAGTCTCACTTTTACAAAGCTCAGTCCTGCTGCCAGAGCCGGCCTCACTCACACTCAGCTTGTTTCTCACAAACATGTCACTCCAGTCAGCACCAGTCGGCCCGCTTTCACACAGACGGGAGAGTCCAGATTGGCATGTGAGACAGTGTCAGCTACTATCAGCAGAAAACACCCAAACGAGGCAGTTTTTGGTGCAGGAACGGTGTCAAATCTCTCTAGTAGAACAGCAGACAGTAATCTGTGCCAAGACGCTGTGAAGCTGTGAGGAAACTGCCAAATGACTCTGTTTTATTCTGGCAGCCGCTCTGAGAGGAACTGGAGGTTTACTACGACCACACATCTGATGTTGTCTTCCTCAGAAGAGGCCCGTCGGACTGAGACCGGGACAACACAGACAGCTTTACAGATCCTGCTCAGACATATGATGATATCACACATATGTTCACATGACATGTTCGTGAGCTGACTATCACGTCAGGAGACGGAGGCGGTGCTGGTGGAGTTACAGACCAGAGATCAGTGTCTGTAAACGTGACGAGACGTCGGGACGTTTCCAGCCGTGTTCGTGGAGACAGAAGTATGGAGCGCTGGAGGTGACATGGGTGGGTTTTTCTTTTATCTCGCGAGTGCAACTTACTATCTTGCACGTGCGAACTATTAAATCATGCGCATTTTGAAGTAATTAAACAATGCAGTCGGTTAAATGCAGGCTTATTATCATGGATCGAGACCATCTCAGAATTTTAATTGCTTACTTAATTAATAAAAGTTAAAAAAAAGTCTTATTGTTATTGTGTAATGGTAAGAGGTACATGTAGTAGGTATTTTGATGATCCACGATGAGAGTCCAGGTGTTTTAATAGCTATTATAATAGCTGTTTTAATGGCTGTTATGCTAGCCATGATGGAGGAGTTGTCAAGGTAATAGTACTTTGGTTATAATTAATTTATGAAATAACGTTGCAGCAGTGACAAGCGACAGTCAGGACAAACGATATAGCAATGGATGCAGGTGCATATAGAATCATATTCATGTGAAAGTTGTGACAGAAAACCTAAATTTACTAAAATACCTTCAATTTTCCACGACATTCTCACACAGACAACATCCTGTCGGCTTTCACAGCGACACTAAACACGTTTGTTGTGTTCTGTTATTATATACAACAGACACACTACTGCTCTTTATACCACAGGGGGCGCTGTTGTATAAGACAGGTCATGGTTAACACGCTGCATGTAGAGAGGTCAGAGTGCAACAAGATGGCGTTTATGTACGATACGACGCTGCTACTGAGATCTATGTTACAGTATAAGTTGCTGAAGTAAACGGCACTTGTTCATGATTCCAGCGTCCCATCATTGTTGAGTTAACACCACAACGTTCACTTCATTCAATCAGTTGAGCCAGAGCGCCGCTGCGTCTTACTTACTACTAGATACAAAAAACCCCATCCATGTCACCTCCAGGGCTCCGTACAGGAGCATTTTCAGTAAAAACATGATGTTTTTAACTAACGTGGTTTTTGTGGCTCAACCTCAGCGCAGCATCAACACACTGTTGTCTCAACATGACACTGCAGAGTGAGACTCAACAGCCACCGACGTCCGGACAGTTTCTTGGCATCTGGTTGAAACTGTCCGGCTGCTTCACACTCACAGGTGTTGAGTCATCGTCTCCAAAGGCTGAAGTCCTTCTTGCTGCACCTCCACCACCATCGCTCCACCATCGCTCCACCATCGCTCCACCATCGCTCCACATCACTCCACCGTCGCTCCACATCACTCCACCATCGCTCCACCATCGCTTCACATCGCTCCACATCACTCCACCATCACTCCACATCACTCCACCATCGCTCCACATCACTCCACCATCGCTCCACCATCACTCCACCATCGCTCCACATCACTCCACCATCACTCCACCATCGCTCCACCATCGCTTCACATCGCTCCACATCACTCCACCATCGCTCCACATCACTCCACCATCGCTCCACATCACTCCACCATCGCTTCACATCGCTCCACAACACTCCACCATCGCTCCACATCACTCCACCATCGCTCCACCATCGCTCCACATCACTCCACCATCGCTCCACATCACTTCACCATCACTCCACCATCGCTCCACCATCGCTCCACCATCGCTTCACCATCACTCCACCATCGCTCCACATCACTCCACCATCGCTCCACATCACTCCACCATCGCTCCACCATCGCTACACGATCGCTCCACATCACTCCACCATCGCTCCACCATCGCTACACGATCGCTCCACATCACTCCACCATCGCTCCACATCACTCCACCATCGCTCCACCATCGCTCCACATCACTCCACCATCGCTCCACCATCGCTCCACAACACTCCACCATCGCTCCACATCACTCCACCATCGCTCCACATCACTTCACCATCACTCCACCATCACTCCACCATCGCTCCACCATCGCTTCACCATCACTCCACCATCGCTCCACATCACTCCACCATCACTCCACATCACTCCACCATCGCTCCACATCACTCCACCATCGCTCCACCATCGCTACACGATCGCTCCACATCACTCCACCATCGCTCCACATCACTCCACCATCGCTCCACATCACTCCACCATCGCTCCACCATCGCTACACGATCGCTCCACATCACTCCACCATCGCTCCACATCACTCCACCATCGCTCCACCATCGCTACACGATCGCTCCACATCGCTCCACCATCGCTTCACGTCGCTCCACCATCGCTACACGATCGCTCCACATCACTCCACCATCGCTCCACATCACTCCACCATCGCTCCACCATCGCTACACGATCGCTCCACCATCGCTCCACCATCGCTCCACAACACTCCACATCGCTCCACCATCGCTCCACCATCGCTCCACATCACTCCACCATCACTCCACCATCGCTTCACCATCACTCCACCATCGCTCCACCATCACTCCACCATCGCTCCACATCACTCCACCATCGCTCCACCATCGCTCCACCATCGCTACACGATCGCTCCACATCACTCCACCATCGCTCCACATCACTCCACCATCGCTCCACCATCGCTCCACCATCGCTCCACATCACTCCACCATCGCTCCACCATCACTCCACCATCGCTCCACCATCGCTCCACATCGCTCCACCATCGCTCCACATCACTCCACCATCGCTCCACCATCGCTCCACATCACTCCACCATCGCTCCACCATCGCTCCACATCACTCCACCATCGCTCCACCATCGCTCCACCATCGCTCCACATCACTCCACCATCGCTCCACATCACTCCACCATCGCTCCACCATCGCTCCACCATCGCTCCACCATCGCTCCACCATCGCTCCACCATCGCTCCACCATCGCTCCACCATCGCTCCACCATCACTCCACCATCGCTCCACATCACTCCACCATCGCTCCACATCACTCCACCATCGCTCCACATCACTCCACCATCGCTCCACCATCGCTCCACCATCGCTCCACCATCACTCCACCATCGCTCCACATCACTCCACCATCGCTCCACATCACTCCACCATCGCTCCACATCACTCCACCATCGCTCCACCATCACTCCACCATCACTCCACATCACTCCACCATCACTCCACCATCGCTCCACATCACTCCACCATCGCTCCACCATCACTCCACCATCGCTCCACATCACTCCACCATCGCTCCACCATCGCTCCACCATCACTCCACCATCGCTCCACCATCACTCCACATCGCTCCACCATCACTCCACCATCGCTCCACATCGCTCCACCATCGCTTCACCATCGCTCCACCATCGCTCCACATCGCTCCACTATCGCTTCACCATCACTCCACCATCGCTTCACATCACTCCACCATCGCTCCACCATCGCTCCACCATCGCTCCACCATCACTCCACTATCGCTCCACTATCGCTTCACCATCGCTCCACCATCACTCCACTATCGCTCCACCATGCTCCACCATCACTCCACTATCGCTCCACCATCACTCCACTATCGCTCCACCATCGCTCCACCATCGCTCCACTATCGCTCCACATCACTCCACCATCGCTCCACATCGCTCCACTATCGCTTCACCATCACTCCACCATCGCTTCACCATCGCTCCACCATCGCTTCACCATCACTCCACCATCGCTTCACATCGCTCCACCATCGCTCCACCATCGCTCCACATCACTCCACCATCGCTCCACATCGCTCCACTATCGCTTCACCATCACTCCACCATCGCTTCACCATCGCTCCACCATCTCTCCACCATCGCTTCACCATCGCTCCACCATCTCTCCACCATGGCTCCACCGTCACTCCACCTCCTGACATGAAGGTGAGCTCATCTACATGTATCTGTCTGCGTCTGTGTCCCCGTCAGTCTCTGGATCATCAGGTGAGGTGGAGTTAATCCTGGTTCCATCCTGCCGGAGCTGCTTCTGAACATGTCGTGGTGATAATTGAGCTGCACGTCGCTGCTCAGCAGGATCTATTCAGTGTGGATGTGTGACAGCCTCAGCATGGCCGGAGCCTGCGGCCATTTTAAAACAACACCTGCAACGATTTCATCTCCAAACCAGATCACCTGTCTGCCTGAAACAATGCAACAGCTGATGGAGGAGGAGGGAGCAGACAACATCCTCCAAACCTCCCGCCGGGATTTATCACATCAACACATAATGAATGTTTGTAAGATTTTCAGACCATTTGCCTCTTTAACAAGCAGGTAGCTCGTATTGTATGATGGTAGTTATCAATAATGAATTAAATTTACTGCATATTAAAGTGCTGAATGATTCCCAGGAGTGATTGATGAAGGCGAAGTCAGCTGCAGTCCATCAGCCCAGCGTGAGCCGGGCCTCAGTCTGAGACACAGGCGTCTGCACGCCGATTAATTTATATTGGACCTCTATAATTCTACAGAACCACAGCAGGAGAAAGTGTAATGACTTCATATTCATGTCCTGCTCATTTATTAGTTTGCTATTTTAGGCAGGAACACCTGTTGTTAATCTACTTGGAGGAATTATAACCTGCTGGGAGAGAGAACATTGTTCATGCCGCACCACGTTTGTCACAACGAAAACAGATATTCTGACGGGAAGACCAAGAACACCGGGCCACCAGAACCAAAGGCTGTATGAAAACTAACATTTGTGTACGGTTTTCATTCTTTGACGTAATCTTGGATTTCTAAACGTGATGGTGAGACAGCAGAGAGTAAATATTGCCCTCAGTTCTCCACCACAACAACAAAGGACTCTGTGGTCTGAATGTTCATGAGATGTGGATTTCTAACTAACCTGTAACATGTGCAGGCTGCTGCAGGTCACCTGCTCACGCCCGCGTCCCTCCTGCCTCCAACATGCTCCACACAAGGGTCAGACTTTACTGACAGGTGAGCACATCCTCCGTCAGGACTCTGCTTATAGAGGTGGTGACTCCATCATGAGAGTCCACAACCTCAGCTGTTTATACATGAACCTGTTTATACATGAATGTATTTATCATGAGCCTGTTCACAGCTGCATTAAACACCAGCAGAGCAGGCTGATGTCAGGATGTCTGTCTGGCTGCAGGAGATGACGACGGGTCTCACCGCAGCTCCTCGACAGGGGAATACATTTAGAAAGCTTGGAGACATCAGAGATGGTGTTGAGTCCTCAGAAGGATCATAGACAGCTTCAGCTCCCCTGCAGCTGTCTGAGCTTCATCTGCAGCTCCACATGAATCATGTATGAAGTATGAATTATATAAAACACATCCTGGTCATGTAACAGCAGCGCGTTCAGCAGCTCAGGGTGGCGTGCTGTGACCTTCAAGGCTCAAACTGGGTCTGCTCTTATTTTTTAAGCCTCCGTCTGTGATATAATGTCATGTCACACCGATCGTCTCATGTTGAGTTATTAACACCGAACTTAACATGGCGTCCACACGCCTCACACTGCCCCCTGTAGGCCACTGTGGGTCACTGTGGGTCACTGCAGCAGGCTGAGCCGTCAGGGCGTTTCCACTCCTGGAGGAGGTGACAAGATTGAATTCACTGAAGCCACAAACTGAATATTTTCAGTGAGATGTCAGGACAGTTTCATGGAAACAAAGGTTTCCATCTGGACAAGATGACGGGACGTTTCCAACCTTGACAATGGTGAAAAACTGTGATAATTTTGATGAGATGTTGGAGCAATTTCCAGTTTGTGATGGCAAAATGTGATATTTACATGAGATGCTGGGACATTTACAGCCTTCTTGGTGTCATCAAAACTGATGTCCAGATGTTTCCAGCTGTGTTTTTTTGGCAAAAACACTTATCTCTGACTTTAGATGAGATTTCGGGACATTTCCTTTCCTGTTTGTGGAATGAATACCTATTTCATAAGACATCAGAAGATTTCCAGCTGAGTTTGTAAAGACGAAACTGGACCGTTCTGATGACACGTTGAGGCGCTCCAGTTTAACGAGATGTGAGGACGCATCCAGCTGAATGTCAGGGGACAGACCCTATAAGTATATATAAGTACCCTATAACCCACATAAGTGATAAAACTCACTGCAGGTTACTGTCTGAAGGAGCATTAATAACGAGTGTTGGATTAATCAATCAAACCTGCTGCTGACATTTACTGTACAGGTGGCTTTCAAATTAAAATCACCAGACTGTAGAGAAGAAAATCTGACCCGTCACACATTAATGATCCCTGTTCTCTAAAAGGTTCTGATCCAAACGTCCTATACACAGAACCTTCTACAGGAGCTCTGATCTGCTCCTATAGATTTGTCCTACTTTCTGCTGCTCTTCAGACCCTCAGTGTGTTAATTACATCTGATTATCTGTTAGCTCGTTAGCTCATTAGCCTTTTGTGGTGTGAGCAGAGGGCGATTCTGTTTCCTCCGGTGGGGAAAAGGTTCCTAATCATGTTTTTATACATTTATAAAAGGCCGCTGAAAGTTTGGAAAGTTGGCTATAATTAAATATTTTGATTGATGTGTGATGAATGAGTGTGCGCCCATAATAAAGGATGAATCCACAGTTTTTCTGTAAACCGTCTATGAAGAAAATGTCCAGATAATTGAAAAGAGATGAAACCGCTGAGTGTTTAATCTTTATTTGATTTAAGTCTTAAAATAGTGCTGCCAGTTTATAGATTCAGTTATTCAGTTCAGAGATGATCATGCTTTTTATATTTAGTACAAACAAGTGAATGAATGTGAAGAGCATCTCTTCTTTAACATTTTCAGCGGTGAAGACAGAAACCCTGCTCCAGTATTCATGAATCTGATCACTGCGACAGAAACAGTTTGTTTGTTCTGCTGAAGAGTTTTTCTGCGTTCTTTGCATTTTCTCTTCTGGGTCAGAGTCTTACTGATGATTAAGTCGGACATGTTGGCTGAGGAAAGGCTCGGGGTTATCGCCCTCTTGCAGAGGCATCGCTGCCGATGGACCCTGACAAGAAGTTGACTCCCACAGAGGCTCTAAACCCTTTTTCTCATTCTCGCCTGCTGGTCTGTGTGAGGCTCCACTGGCTGCAGGAAACATCTGGCTGCACTAAACTGTGGGAGACGTAGAAATATAAAGAAAGGTGTAAAGATCAGTCGAATCTGTTAGATGTTATTCTGAGATAGAAACATCTCTGGAACAAGAAAAAACTAAGAGTCTGTTCAGACCGGATCCTGAGTGACCCGATCACTCGTGGACCGCTCTATGAGATAAACAGACACAAAGACAGAAAGAAGTTCATGGAGAACATCTGCAGAACTTACAAGAACAACTGGTCAGAGACAGAGTTTCACAGCGTTTCTAAAGTGTCTCTGACTCAACAGCTCACTAAACTGACACATTTGTAAAGGGAGTCTGGTGATGTTGAGCTTACTGGCTCACAGTTTGAACAAACTAAATCATCATCATTGGTTTTAGAAAACCAAGATCACATCAGACTTCATCAGAGGATGCAAACTGTTCACAGCGTGCTGACAGACAGCTGCTGCTGACACTGACGCAGTGGTTTCATCACAAACACGTTAAGCTTCAGCATTTCCTGATTCAGGAATTCAGCCGTGGATCAGCGTCGGCAGAAGAGACTTTAATAAAGACGATCACGTTCACGATCAACAACAGATCACTGTGAGCATCATGGGGATGATCAACAGAGAGACGCGTCTGCCTGTGTTAACACTTAACACCAACGCAGACACAAAGTGTATGACACTGGATCCTACGCACACTTCCAACATGGCATGAATGCATCACAGGCCCGGCTCCAACATCAAAGCGGGCTGAGCTTCCCGGGCCCGCTGTGAAGGTGGCAATGGACTAAAAACACATTTTCACCGTCTGAGAGACACATTTGCATGTTATTACACGGAGATCGCAGCACGGCCCAATCAGAACGGATTTCTAAAAAGTCGTTTTTTTGCCGGCTCCCTGCATGAAGTTTATCCTGCAGCAGCAGCAGGAGAAAGACTCAGCAGCTGCTCCGGTTTCATCACACTCACCTGATGCTTCCAGTGAAGCACAGAGGTCCGAACAGGACGTGATGACGAGACCTGACAGAAAACAAGAGGAAACTGATTCATGATTATATTTCTATATTATTTATTTTCAGACAGATTCAAATGACGGCATCCAGAGTTTCTGCCAATGACACAAACGGTCAGATGTGTGCAGGTTCACTTCACACACTGACTGATGGCTGACTTTCACTTCAGGACGCGGAAGGGCAGGTGGTTTCAGCCGGACTGGACCGCTGCGAGCCAGAGACCGCTGTGTGATTCACTGGTTCAATTTATAAGTTTTTAGTTTCTGGTTCAGGTTACAAAACATCATGTTTGTGCTCAAAACACCTGGTTCTGTCTCACAACCAGGTAGTTTAAGATCAAATCAGATCAAATCAAATCAAATCAATCTTTATTTGTATGGCACTTTTCATACATAAAGTAGCACAAAGTGCCTCACAGAGATTAAAAACAACAAAGAAAATCAAGAAAAGAAAATCACCAAGGTGCAGAGTCCTCCAGCCACCCGGGCCGAAACCGTCCACGGGACAGCACCCCCAGCGGCAGACCAGAGACAACTCCCAGTCTGGCAGGCCCCCGTGAGGAAACACTGGAGATAAAAACTGACAGACTAAATAAGGCGAAAAGAGGATCATACATGATGTTTCCTAAAACTAACTGGGTGGTTTTTGTGCCTAAACCCGACCTTGCTCTCACATCATAACCCTGAAATCTGAACCTGAAGAAACTGAAAGCTTCAACATATCTGTGTTTTGCAGAAACATACATTTCCATTGTTTATTCTGTGTTGGCAGCATCATCTGTCAGGAGTCCTGCTGCTGCTGTCGGCTCGGATCTCCTCACTAACATGCAGGTGAGCTGTGATTCAAACACGCAGCCTCACACTCATCACAGCAGGTGTCAGTCGGTGGCCGTGAGCTATATGTTGTTCAGCTCTGAGCAGCCAATCAGGAGCCAAACAGACGCCCACACTCTGGTGTTGGCTGGATGAAGCGTCCTCAGACTGTGGATGGATGTCAGCGTGTGACGAGACGAGCCGTCAGCACTGCTGTTGTTGTGCATACATTAAACTGAGATAAATAATACGTGAAGTCTGTTCTCTCAGTCATGATTTCAGCCTTTATAGGACGGGACAAGACAACCGCTCTGTGTAGGGAGAGGAAAGTTGAATTTTTCATTGTGCACTTGTGTTCATGAAACATGCATGAGTGTTTGGTGTGTAGCTGCAGTCAGCACGTAACTGCAGAAACACTGTCCAGCAATAAAAGTTGCAACAAAAATGTCTGAAAGATAAAAAGTCTTTAAGTGTCTTTTATGATTTGTTCACCTTGTAAGCAAATAAAACTTGACACTGGAGAAAACCTCGAGACTGAACTATCTCTCAGCTTCCTGAGCTTTCATTGGCTGAGGCTGAAGACGAGCCGCTCACAGAGAGACACCTGGAGCCTCCATGAAACTTTATATATCTATATCTATAACTATATCTTTATCTATAACTATATATATATATCTATATCTATATCTATAATTATATATATAACTATCTATATATCTATATCTTTATCTATAACTATATCTATAATTATATATAACTATATATATATATACATATATATCTATATCTATAACTATATATATAACTATATATATCTATATCTATATCTATATATATATATATATACTATATATATCTATATCTTATATATATATACTATATATATATCTATATCTATATCTATATCTATGTCTATAATTATATATAACTATATATAATCTATATCTATATCTTTATCTATAACTATATCTATAATTATATATAACTATATATATATCTATAACTATATCTATAATTATATATATAACTATATATATATCATATATATATATATATCTTATATATACTATATCTATAACTACATCTATAGCTATATCCAGTAGGTGATTTGTTAATTTTTAACAAGGGGGATGGTCCAATGGGAGCACCACCCTGCCCCGACACACCTGCACACCTCCCAAAGGACATTGTTGCAGGACGCCTTAACCATAACTGTGACATTTCTAGTTCTACAATTCCATTTTATCCAGTTATCTTCCTTCTCTCCCCACTACAACTGTCTTTTTATAACTGTATTAAAGTAATGAGTAAATATACCTATAAATTGTATGCAGTAGACTGAGTTTATTCAGGCAGGGTTTCCCATGTTTCTCACAATACACTACAAGCAGGGTTATTTTAAGTTACATGACTCACATGATCCCTTGGAAATTTTTGCCATTGAAATTTCTTAAAGAATACACATTGAACATTGTGCAAAATAGCAAAGCCCGACTGAGTTTTTGATGTTTGGCTTTATCGATTAACCGGCTGATTATAAGGTATTAAAATCTTATATTTAAAAAGTATAATGCAGGTAAAAATGCTTGGGGTAATTAAAAGTTGGTGTTATAACATAGTTTGCCCAGCAGAGTGCGTTTCAATGGGGGATAAAACAGCTGGTGTCAGGAAATGTAACAGCTGCCTCACTAATGGTAAAACTATAAACCAGCACAAAAATGACAATTGGCAACATAATATAAGCCACCATGTTCTGAACAGACACACTTAGAAATGCTAACAGAAAGGGACATTTTGGTTTTAGAACATTAATAGCAAACTTGTATTGATTATTATCTTTAAATTTTATTGGTCATTATTTCGTTTTTATTATTAAAACATAATAATAACATAGAGCATTATTTCGTCAATGCTCTATGCCTTTACTGGGTCCTATCTATAACTATAACTATAACTATAACTATATCTATAACTATAACTATATCTATATCTATAACTATAACTATATCTATAACCATATCTATACCTATATCTATAACTATATCCATAATTATATATAACTATATATATATATATCTATAATTATATATAACTATATATATATCTACATCTATAACTATAACTATATCTATAACTATAACTATAACTATATCTATAACTATAACTATATCTACAACTATATCTATAACTATAACCATAACTATATCTATAACTATAACTATAACTATATCTATATCTATAACTATAACTATAACTATATCTATAACTCTTACTATATCTATAACTATATCTATAACTATGTCTATATCTATAACTATGACTATAACTATATCTATAACTAACTATAACTATATCTATAACTATAACTATATCTATAACTATAACTATATCTATATCTATAACTATAACTATATCTATAACTATATCTATATATATATATTATATCTATAATATTATTTATAACTATATATATATTATCTATAACTATATTATAAATATATATTATATCTATAATATATATATTATAACTATATCTATAACTATATATATTATAACTATATATATTATATATAACTATATCTATAATATATTATATAACTATATTATATAATATTATCTATAATATATTTATAACTATAATATATCTATATTATATAATATAATATATCTATATCTATATATTATAACTATATATATATATTATATATAACTATATCTATAATATATTATATTTATAACTATATATATATATTATATATTATAACTATATTATATATATCTATATACTATAACTATATCTATATATATTATATATAAATATATCTATATCTATAATATATATATAACTATATCTATAACTATATTATATATCTATATCTATAATATATTATATATTATAATATATATATATATATATATATTATAACTATATTATAACTATATCTATAACTATATCTATATATAACTATATATATAACTATATTATAACTATATTATAATATACTATATCTATAACTATATCTATATATATTATACTATAACTATATCTATAACTATATTATATAACTATATCTATAACTATATATTATATATACTATAACTATATATAATATTATACTATAACTATAACTATATCTATATATATATCTATAACTATATTATAACTATATCTATAACTATATCTATAACTATAACTATATCTATAACTTACTATAACTATATCTATAACTATATCTATATCTATAACTATAACTATATCTATATCTATAACTATATACTATAACTATATCTATTACTATATCTATAACTATAACTATATACTATATCTATAACTATAATATATCTATAACTATATCTATATCTATAACTATAACTATATCTATAATATATATCTATAATATAACTATATCTATAACTATAACTATATCTATAACTATATCTATAACTATAACTATAACTATATCTATAACTATAACTATATCTATAACTATATCTATAACTATAACTATAACTATATATCTATAACTATATCTATAACTATAATCTATATCTATACTATAACTATATCTATATCTATAACTATAACTATAACTATATCTATAACTATATCTATATCTATAACTATAACTATATCTATAACTATGACTATATCTATAACTATAACTATAACTATATCTATAACTATATCTATATCTATAACTATAACTATATCTATATCTATAACTATGACTATAACTATAACTATATCTATAACTATATCTATAACTATGACTTTAACTATATCTATAACTATATCTATAACTATAACTATATCTATAACTATATCTATATCTATAACTATAACTATATCTATAACTATGACTATATCTATAACTATAACTATATCTATATCTATATCTATAACTATAACTATATCTATAACTATGACTATATCTATAACTATAACTATATCTATAACTATATCTATATCTATAACTATAACTATAACTATATCTATAACTATAACTATATCTATAACTATATCTATAACTATAACTATATCTATAACTATATCTATAACTATAACTATAACTATATCTATAACTATATCTATAACTATATCTATAACTATATCTATATCTATAACTATAACTATAACTATAACTATATCTATAACTATAACTATATCTATAACTATAACTATATCATAACTATGACTATAACTATATCCATAACTATATAACTATAACTATATCTATAACTATGACTATAACTATATCTATAACTATAACTATATCCATAACTATATCTATAACTATATTTATAACTATATCTATAACTATAAGTATATACATAACTATATCTATAACTATATTTACAACTATAACTACATCTATAACTATAACTATATCTATAAATGTATCTATAACTATATCTATATCTATAACTATATCTATAACTATATCTATAACTGTATGTATAACTATATCTATATATCTATATGTATATCTATATCTGTAACTATATCTATATCTGCTCACTAAGGTTGAAAATGAGCCTGAGTGAGCAGATGTTCAGATAAAAATGTATTTTAACATTGTTCACATTGTTAAAAAAGACCTCTCCTTCCTGAGAGGTATTTAACTTACCTAAGAAGAGCTAAATGTCACTGAGGACAGGTCAGGGCTCCAAAAGAAAAATGGCTGCTTCAAAAGCTGTGAAAGCTGTAAAAACCAGCTCACATCAGCCGGAGAGCATAAGTCAAGTGAGCTGACCCTTCGGTATGAACAGAACTTGATGAAGTGGTTCTATATTCAGGTTGTTCAGTGATGTCACCGCTCCATCACACCGCTGGATATTTTCAGCCTTTTCTGAGGTGAACAGCCTGTCGCTGTTTCTTAAGGAGATGTTCAGAGACATCGGGACATTTTCAGTCTTCTTTGTGGAGACAGAACAGGACAGTTTGACTCTTTTCTGTCATTTTCATGCCGATCAAAACAGATTTATTTCACAGGAGATCAATCCACGAAGTTTCCTAATGATAAAAGTGGATTTGTGCCTAAACCTACACAGAAAGAACAAGTGGTTCTATATAGAACCTACAAGGGTTCTATAGCTTGGTACTTATTTGGCATGCTCAGATGGTTCTATATAGAACCATTTCAGAAGGTTCATTTAAAAGAACTATTGGGGATCTTTGTGGCCAAACAAAATGGTTCTATATAGAACCTTTTAAAGGTTCAGTCAATATCCCAAACCTTTTATTCCCTTACTGCTTTGGTTGGCCAGATTTTTGTTAGATAATTCTGCAGAATTACCATGATATGAAGTTAATTTACTACTACTACTAATTTAAATAAAATAACCTTTAATATCTAAAACCTAAATAACATACAGTCAGCCCTTTGCCATTACCAACCTACTGCAGACTGAAGAAAAAGAAAAGAGAGAGATGGTTTCAGATTGAATGTACTGAACATGAAAAAGTAGTTGCACCATATAAAAACAATACAATGCACAATGTAAATCGTAGGCTACATTACAAGATATAACATATTACAGAGATAAACCAGCAAAATGACATAACAGCTGCTGAAATAGATAGTTCTACCACGAGAGTCAATGAGTGCATCATTTCAGCTTTTACACAACTTTCTTGGTGAGAACCACTCCACTTTAAACCGACTCTTAAAAGCTTAGATCCCCCAAAATGAAGATTTTTACTATAAGGAAAAATATCCAACAAAAACTGATTCTGCAAAAAAGTAGTATAATTTAATATGGGATTTTAACAAGGTGCCACTGTAATAAACTGAAAGTCATATTGCTTCAAGGCAACAATCTCCAACAAACATACAGGAAAGTTAGAATTCTACAGAGAATATTTCGTTGTTTAATTACTGTGTACATTCCATGCACACAGTATATTAGCACCACATATAAAATAAAAATACAATTTCAATTTCAGTTAAAATACATTAGATAGATAGATTAAAATATTAAATTATCACTGGGCAATCCTCAACATTTGGAATTACCAATAAATGTTATTGAATAATAGTGACGGATTAAATTCAAGCAGCAAAAAAAATGTCATCATTCTCTGTGAAAGTTGATGTACATTTTGAGAGCTGGAATCACTCTTTTATTACCATTTTAGTTTGAACAAATAATGTTCTACAAATGACAGTGTGTGTTTCATCTGTTCAGCTGAGCCGCTCTCTGTCAGGTCTGTGATTCTCAGAGTGCAGTCGTTGTTACCACAGTCTGAACCAAAATCTATTCTCAACTGTCTTTACAGTGGATGTGTATCTGTAGGTGCAGCTAATGTCCACTGTCGAAGGCCTAGATCATCCTGACCCTGTATCACTGTAACACAGCACAAAAGAAAACACAATGAAACTGAACAACTTCAGTTATCAATCAGTTAATAATACAAAGGTAATCAAACTCCCAGTATGATGTGGGTGAAAGGTAACATGGACGTGCTTCAAAGTCCTGGATTATCAGACAAATTACTGTTATTAACAGTTCTTAATCACGCGTCAACAAAAGTCGTCCACACAGAAAATTAATAACATATTTCAAACACTTTTCTGAGATGTTGAAGAAAAGTTGTACAAAATACTCATGTTACTCCACCCACATGTTAACTTCCCTTTAATAGGCATTTTCTAACTAATGCTTTAAATGAATAACACTTTTGTATGTTATTTCTGAATGACACCAGGATGAATACAAATGGAAGAGTGGAAGATGTGAACATGCTTTCTACAGTTCAACTCAGAGTGCACCCAGTCTGAAGGTGCAGTGAAGTGAACAGGAATGTATTGAACCTGTGACCTTTAATGCATTTGACTGACCAGGATCAGAGGAGAAATAGTATTTATTAGAGTCTGTGCTGTTCTTGGTCAGTTCTCTCTGTTCACTCTGTGGTCAGGATGCTGCTGAGTTGACTGTAGAAAATTAAAAAAATAAAAGCAGAACACTGAGGTGTCAAACTGCTTCAAGCAGCTATGATGTAATGAGGTCAGACAGCACTAGTAGAACTAGCAGGGAGTGCTGCAGATGTACGATCATATCCAATAAGTACAGTCAGTTTTTGGGGTTTTACTTTGAGAACAATATCCCTCCAAAAAACGTCACTGTGATAAAAGTCGCTGCAGATAAAAACTAATCGTCCTCCACATGAGCTGGTGCTTCTGCAGCCAGGGTCGACTTTAGAACACATTAAACAGGATGAGGAGGGAAAAGTTCTGAAAACCCCAAATATTCTCAGTTTACAGCGTGTTAAAGTGCTGAGCACACAGCTACTTCATGCAAAAGTCCAGAAACTATTTAATTAAACATCATTTCATCATCTACTGCAGCTGCTCAGTGAACAACAGCACTCACATTTCACATTAATGGAGATGTATTCAGACGTCCTCCTCCCCAGCTCGTTCTCAGCTGAACAGTAATACCATCCAGAGGCAGACGACTCAACGGAGCTGAAGACAAGCTGTGGATCTTTACTGAGAGCATGACGGTCTGCATTTCCATCGCTATCGTACCAGGTATAGGTAGCTGCTGGGTTAGCATCACTGCTACAGGTCAGCCACTGAGCTGCCCTCCACTGTCTCAGCAGAGGGGCTCACTGACACGGAGGGAAGCTTTGGACCATCTGGAGGAGATACGAACTTAAATATTAAAATTACAGATGAATTTCAGATGAAACACCATGAGGAAACATTAGTTATAAAGTAGGTGATGCAGTTTGATTCAACCCTTTGCAACATCTATTAAATAAAACTACTGGCTGTGTTGGTATTAGGGATCCACATCAGAACAAACTAAAGCTAGTTCATCTTATTTCTCACACAAAGACTCAAAATGTCTCGTAGTTCATCAGTGCTGAAGGCAGCAGATCTGCAGGAGCACTGCATGAAGCAGTGAACACCACCCCTGAACACTTTCAGTGTGGGAAAAAGTCCAGGAAATACAGTTTCCAGGGAAAACAGACACTATGTGTTTTCCTCATTTGATATGAGATCACACCAATAATAAACCATGTTTGCTGTAGTTGAGAAATTCATATTTTAATAAATCTCTAAATGTTTTTAAAGGTCAAATTCACATTTCCAAAATAATGCTGTCACAGCAGCAGTGATGGTTCATTAACACTGCGAGTTGTTGGAAGAATTCAGGATTAAATAGGTTACTTTTAAACGTGTTGGTTCACTCAGTCTAACAGTAAAACACTTTATTATTATTGTTAGATTCTGTTACTTCATCCTTATCATACATAACGTTGCATTACACTGCACTTTGTTTGTGTATTGTGATACCACATGAAGCTGGTAATACTTGTGTACTTTTACAGCGCTGATTTAACTTCTTCAACCAGTAAGTTGCTCCTGTGCTAACAAAAGTCACACAATAACACAAACAAACTCACGGACCGACACAACTCCTGTATTCTAAGAGGTTAAAATACTGTTTTTGTCAATGGAGTCTGGTGGCTAACGTTAGGTTAGCTAGGTTAGCTATCTAACTGTTATGGTACCGTAACATGAAACCTAATCCGCACTTGCCACTTACCCGGTTAAACACCATGATGAAAACAGATAGCATTTATAAACAGATACTATATATTTATGAAAGTCTGTGGGACTTTGTACCTTTTAGTTCTTTGGAAACTGTAACGGCAGAAAAAGGAACGCTGTCCAGACAGCCGTTAGCACCGAGCCGTTAGCACCGAGCCGTTAGCACCGAACACGACCTGCCGACTGCAGGAGCCGGCGGCTAGTAGGTACACATTGTATGTTTCTTCTCCCACTTTGCAATAAATACACTGAATGAATGATACAGTCACGGATTTACCGTAAATATGAAATGCCAACGAGGAGAATGTAGTCACAGAGAATCAGTAAGTGATGAAAATGAAAAATGAATAAAAGATCAATAAAGTGGGCAGGTGATAATTCAGTAGTCTATAGGCCTGCACATTTAGCATGCATGACACAGGGTGTAAAATAAATCAGATACAGTTAATAGTTATATATATATATATATATATATATATATATATATATATATATATATATATAAAAATACACACACACACACACACACATAGTATTTCTATTATATATATTTATACTTATACTCGATTATGGACAGAATGTGCACACAGCTATTGAAAAGATCACAAAAAGCCCATACTTTGGTAAAATTGTAGGGTGAAAACATACAAAATAACACAATGAAAGCACACATGCATATGTAGCCTATAGCCTACACATGGCAGTTATAGTAAATACATTGCTGTATATATTATATATACATATTGTTGCTTATTTGCAGGGCAAATTTATTTAATTTATTCATTTATTTATTTATTGTCTGAAACAAGATCTCAATTATTCAGTTTTTCAATAAACAAACCTATTTTAAAGACTTCTTCTTAAGCAGGAGGCATTTTTCAGTAAGCATATGAATTTAAGCACCCCCCCTTTTTTTTCTCACGGAAATGTTATAGAACCTTTTTATACAGATGGTTCTTTGGTAGAGGATATAGAACCTTAGGGTTTAATAGAACCTTGATGTTTTATATAGAACCCTAATGAGAGATAACCGGAGCACGAACACAGTGTGTTGACCAGATAAAGACAATTCAAGTTGGACCATCTGTGGTTCTGAGAGAACATTTATTCTGGAGTCTGGGGTGTAAAGTTGCAGGATTTAAGTTTGACAGTAATTAGGATTTTGTGGTAACGATCAAAGTTGGACTGATCTGCTGACATCATAGATGGTTAAAATATGAACTTCAGTTTCACAGAATCTAGTTGGAAGTTTGCTGTAAATGTGTTAAAGAAATTAGCAGCTGTTATCATTAAATCGTGTTGGGCTGATTTGGGAACATCTCAGATACTTTTAATTGTCTTTTCTAGTGAAGTAAGATGAAGAGTCAGCGTGATCGTCACAGTCTGAAGTTGAAGAAGTGAAATGTACTTTCCCTGAACTTTCTCTTCTTCCTCTCCAGAGGAGCTGGAGTGTTGGTACGTACGGAGCGAGCAGCAGAGATGAAGAGTTGTAGGCCTCGTCTGAACGCATCATGTCTTGCGTTGGCTTTGCATTCTGGTCTTTGGAGGCGTCTGTCAGCGTGGTTGTTATCTCTGCCGCTCCCAGGACGGATCTCTCCTCGTATGATTCCTGAACGCTGTGAAAATGGTGAGTTTGCAAAGAAAGAAGCCTGGCGTGTGATTCTCGGCTCTGACTCTGAACCTGACATCTCCTGTTGATGTTTGCTAACGTGAAGACGTTTGTGCTGTCAGGCTTCACTGCGGCTGCTCTGGAACATCCTGACACCAGATCACAGGCTCCGACTGGCCGGATCCTCCAGAGTGAAACACAAACGTCAGAGCAAGAAGATGAGACCAGAACCAGGCGATACGTCGACACCAGCTGCTTCTGTTTAGAATTTAAAGACCATTTGGCTTTAATTAGATTTCCTGTGCTGATCACTGAGACTCTCTCCTCTCTCACAGCTGTCCTCCTTTCCAGATGTTTCAGTGATTACTGACGTCTCCGGTCGTCTCCATGAAGCCTCTCGTCCTCTCGGGCTGAACTCTGAGTCCAGAGAGCAAACTGGACTTTCAGACCACATCAGCTGAAACTCACACTGGCTCACCTCAGATTCACGTCCTTTAATCTGAAGCTAGATCCACGATGACACAGTTTTAATATCAGACCATTCGATACGCTGCATCTGAATTTTAACATTTTAATATGATCAGTTTGGTACCATCAGTTCGTTCATAAAGTAACCCCTTTATTTTAACCAGAACCACGACATGATTATTCTCAGGTGAAGCATGAAGAGGTTCCTTCTTAAATACTTAAATTAAAGAGCTCCTGAAGTCTTGGTTCTCCTGAAGTCCTGGTTCTCCTGAAGTCCTGGTTCTCCTGATGTCCTGGTTCTTCTGAAGTCCTGGTTCTCCTCAAGTCCTGGTTCTTCTGAAGTCCTGGTTCTCCTGAAGTTCTACCTGTTATCTTTTATCTTATGCAGGCAAGTGATGGATTTTGTTCAGTTCAGAGTTCAGTTGTGTCAGGATTTATTCATGTATTTAAGTCAGGGAGGGAACTTCTGTCTGGGTGAAAGACGTGGGAGTCACCAGGAGCCACCACTTGTTGGCTCCTGTTGGCTCCTGTTGGCTCGTAGTGACTCCTGTTGGCTCCTGGTGACTCCTGGTGACTCCTGTTGGCTCCTGGTGGCTCGTAGTGACTCCTGTTGGCTGCTGGTGACTCCTGTTGGCTCCTGGTGACTCCTGTTGGCTCGTAGTGACTCCTGTTGGCTGCTGGTGACTCCTGGTGACATCTGTTGGCTCCTGGTGACTCATGGTGACTCCTGTTGGCTCCTGTTGGCTTGTAGTGACTCCTGTTGGCTGCTGGTGACTCCTGTTGGCTCCTGGTGACTCCTGTTGGCTGCTGGTGACTCCTGGTGACTTCTGGTGACATCTGTTGGCTCCTGGTGACTCATGGTGACTCCTGTTGGCTGCTGGTGACTCCTGGTGACATCTGTTGGCTCCTGGTGACTCATGGTGACTCCTGTTGGCTCCTGTTGGCTCATAGTGACTCTTGTTGGCTGCTGGTGACTCCTGTTGGCTCCTGGTGACTCCTGGTGACTCCTGTTGGCTGCTGGTGACTCCTGTTGGCTGCTATTGGCTCCTGTTGGCTCCTGTTGGCTCGTAGTGACTCCTGTTGGCTGCTGGTGACTCCTGGTGACTCCTGTTGGCTCCTGGTGACTCCTGTTGGCTGCTGGTGACTCCTGGTGACTCCTGTTGGCTCCTGGTGACTCCTGTTGGCTCCTGTTGGCTGCTGGTGACTCCTGTTGGCTCCTGGTGACTCCTGTTGGCTGCTGGTGACTCCTGTCGACTGCTGGTGACTCCTGTCGACTGCTGGTGGCTCCTGTTGGCTCCAGTTGGCTGCAGGTGGCTCCTGTTGGCTCCAGATGGCTCCTGTTACAGGTGAGATCAGGTATCAGTGGCTGCTGTAGTCTCAGACTGACTCAGCCGGTCTCCTCTGCCCTCCACAGTGAACCAAACGACAGTGAGATGAAGAGCAGTGATATCACCAGAGGACTGATGTTGGAGCAGAGCAGAGCTGTTGTTACTGAGCAGCTGTAATTATCAGCTGTGGATGAAATGACAGATGGACTGATGTGTGCTCACAGTACAGAGTCCGTCTCAGGCTGTGGAGTCAGACCGCCTCGGTCCTGTTTGGATTGGAAATGCAGCAGCACTTCCTCTCACACATACGAATGGATTCATGTTGGCAGCTCCTCTCAGCCCGGCTCCTCTCTCTCTACCAGAATGTGATAAAGGTTCATTTGCAAAATAAGGTTTTGATTTATTTTCCTAAATGTTGTTTTCTTTGTGTGCAGCGCGGGAACATCAGTCACACTGACGCCTCTTTACTTCTGTTTCTGTAAATGAAGTCCTCGTTTATTCTTTGGAAAGGTCTCAGAATATTTATCATATTGATAAAAACAAAAGTATTTTTAATAAACCTGGATGTAATAATAACATTCCTTTATCACTGATGTGAAAATAAATGTTTGTGCTGTTGGAAAATGTCTATGAATATATATATATATGTATATATATATATGTATATATACATATATTAGGGCTGTTAAACGATTAATTTTTTTAATCACGATTAATCGCATTTTGTCCATAGTTAACTCGCGATTAATCGAAAATTAATCGCAATTTTTTTTGGCACATTTTTTTCTGTTCTAAATGTACCTTAATGTATTTTTTCATGTTCTTAATACTTTTAACAACATAAGAAAGGGCAAATATGCTTGCATTATGAAAATGTTTATTCAACACTTCAAATCATGCAGGAAAATATATCCAGGGTTATCAGCAAACGGGCACGCCATGAGAGAGTGCCCCGCAAAATGATCAGGGCAATGGAGAAACAAATGTCCGCCACCGTGAGTGACAGCAGAGATGAGGAGTTTGCAGTGAGTGCTGCTTTTCAGTCCACCGTGTTTTTCCCGAACGCCAACCCTGCTTCTTCTTCTTCTGATTCCCTGTCTTATTCTTCTGCCACCTTCTGTATCAAGACTACAGGTGCCGCCGACAGCCGTAAATCATACAATGCGCGTTTATTTATTTATTTATTTATTTATTTATTTATACTGAGCGTTAATCGCGCATTGAAAAAATTAACGGCGTTAAGAGGACATTGCGTTAACGCGTTATTAACGCGTTAACGCGAGATGATTAATTTGTGGAATTAATGCGATAATTTTTTTAACACATGCGCAGAATGACCCGCCCCTGTTTATCCCATAATTCATCCCACTCCGTCCACTCGTCCTCGCTCTAATGTTATGTCTGATTGTGACCCGAACGAGGTTGAGGAATCTGTAGAACCTGTGATTTGCACACACACTGCAGGAAGGAGGTTACGTTTCCTCGAAGTACCTCAAGCTGTAAGGATCATCTCAACGCCAAGCGTGTATTTGTCGGAGCTTCAGCCTCAGGTGTAACGCCTGGCTGGCGGCCGACCACCCTCACCGAACGCAGGGCATTAAGTAAGAGAAGTTCTGAAAGTTGCACCTCTCGACTTGTTCTGCAAGCCACCGTCAAGTGGCACGGTAATGGCTAAAATCCACAAACTCTATGGGGGAGGTCACTTTTACATTCAGAAAATGTTAACCACACTCTTAGAAAGAATGTGTTGTTTTCTGACACAATGAATGTGTAAAAAGCCAAATAACACATGTTGCGTCAGTTTCTGCAAATAATGTGTTGCATGCTGTAACCTCTACAACACAAAGACATGTGTTGACATCATTGGCAAATCACAACACGCTTACGTCACCGGCCCAGTCGCCCCCCCCCCATCAACGTCATTTTACGTGCAGCAGGCAGTAACGGGCCAACGGCAGGACTGACAGGCGCGGCCGAAGGACAGGTAAATTGGATGATTTTCTGTGTTTTCTATGTTTCAATTATAGTTGTATGAGGTTAGAATGTG
This sequence comes from Diplodus puntazzo, assembly GCA_963678695.2. Taxonomy (NCBI): domain Eukaryota; kingdom Metazoa; phylum Chordata; class Actinopteri; order Spariformes; family Sparidae; genus Diplodus; species Diplodus puntazzo. The sequence continues at coordinate 32,346,333 of OZ023167.1, read as the reverse complement.
CACAATAAATCAAAAGTTAGACTTCCCCCGACTTTTAACGCTAGTTTGCGGTTTGCACCGAGGTTTCCACCGCTTTGTCACAGGTGACGTTAAGTTACCTCAGCCATTATTTTCTCCAACCGAATACTTGGATGGTGATAGCAGGTCTGGTTCACATTCATGGTCGCTTCGAACCGTTGACCACCCATCATAATGACGACGTGACTAAACTGCTGTAGTTAGGTTAAATGGTTGGCCTACGAGATGTTTTCATTCTAACTCAAGCTAAGCAGGGGGTGTAGGGTTGCAGCGGTCTAATTAACGTCGAAGTCACGAAGCCACAAAGCTAAAGTGGCTAATTGCTAATGTATTAGCGTTAGCTGTGTGAGCACGCCTAATAATTGACTTTAAGATAGACTATATAGACGGGCATGTGGGAGTGAGGCTGTCTTTTTTGGCAAATGTTAATGTTCACTTTAACTTAATTAATATTGGCACCAGCCAGTTTAAGGCCTTTACATAGCTAACGAAGCTATCAAGCTAATTTTAGCCAAGTCATGGCCAGACACAAAGCGACTCAACGTTAATGCACTGGTTATGTTTGCTGCTCCCTGAAGAGCTAGCTACTGTTTAAAATGCTAGTAAAACGGGTAAAGTCTATTACAAAGTCACTGATGAATTAAAGCATTTTATTGTCGATTTGTCTTTGGAAGTTTAAGCTAAATAGGGCGGCAACGTCTTTTTTTTTTTTTTTTTTTTTTCAGTCATCATTCATCCCCAAACTTTATGAATGCTTTGCTACTAGTTTTTGTGTAAACATAAGTTGACAAAACCATTTGCTTATGTCCTTCAAATAGATAAAGTATGCTACAGATTCTGACCAACCTGCTTCCACCAACTGCGTCAGGAAGGGGATCAGCCTCAACCCGTTGCAGTGTGAAGTCGGCCATTTCTTTCCTCATCAACTTCGTGCCGGTATGTTGTTTATGTGTGCAACATGAAAGCACATAAAAATAAGCTCCAGTTCAGGATGATGTCTATAATAAATGCGTACATTTTTCTTTCTTGCAGCATGGGACCAGCATCTCCTCCCTTTGCAGTTTTGATGAGGGATCTTCAAGGACACAGCCAGAGCTTGTCTGCATCAGCCATCTGACAAACACAGCACGACGGTATGTCATCGTTGCCAGAAACGACAGAGTGACCATTCCACTGCATGATGACAACTTAACCTGTGCTTTGGACAAGCTCTTCAAGTTTTACTGGGTGTGCAACGTTGCCTATCCTGCTCAGCATCAGTTTTCATCTTTTTCGAACACATTTATGACTAACCAATGTCAAAGACTGTGAGATGTGTTGGAGCTCCTGGGAAAACTCTGGGGGGCAGACATACAGGACAGGGACTGTTGTTATAACAGAAAAGAAATATGATGACCCAGTCTTTGGAGAAATTGTTCATCTGTTCCCTCAGGCAGACAAAGGCACACTTCTAGCGTTTTTTAATGTTGTGCATGTTGATTTTTTTTGATGACCATTTCTATGCATTTTCTGTGGAAAAGTGAGGAGTTCAAAGTGGTGCGAATTCCTGATGATTTGTTGGACTTTCGACCACTTGACTTTCAGAAACCTTTCAAAGGAAACAAAGTCTATGTTTGTCCTCGATACAACATTATTTAAGGTTCTCCTGTTAATGAGTGACTAACCATATTTAAAAAAAAAAGTAAGTTTGATATTAAGCCTTGATTAATAATAGGTAATTTATTTTTTATTTTTTTCAATGCTTTTCCTGTAAATGAGTGACCATATTTTTAACCCACCTGTTGTTCTCCTGTGGGGATGGAGAAAGGAGAGAGAGGGAAGGTGGGAGGGAGAAAGGAAGGATGAACTCAGGAGTGTTAAAAAATGTTAGTTTGATATTAAGGCAACATAAAATGTCAGCATGTTGATACATTACATGATCAAAAAATAAAACATGCAAAAGTAAACATCAACTTTTGTATTTTCATCTTTATTTATATTTAAGAACACATGCTTGTGTTGGATAACTGTGTAATTTTGAGCAACACACTAATGTGTAAATAACATTTTTTATAACAACACATAACTGTGTTAAAAGTGACACATTAATACACATTAATTGTGTCAATTTATTGACACAATTAATGTGTCAATATAATGACACATTAGTTGTGTCAGAATTAACACATCTTGTGTTGTCCCAAATAGAACTCATGGATGTGTTGAAATTCAACACAGGTTGTGTTGGTTTTAACACATTCATGTTTAGAGTGCAGTTAGTTTGCCTAAGCAACTGGCTAAAAGAAGAATAGGTAAAAGGGCCACATTTAATTGTGTGAAATTGCAGTTGTTTGTCAAAAAAAAAGAAAAAAGTTTCATCCATCCTGTATTTGCTAAAAGGAAAAAAAGAGCAATGGCTAAGATAACCAAATTGTTTAGAATGAAAAAAAAAAATCTCAGTAATAACATCATTTTGGATTTGTTATAAATACAAAACAAATGTTGAAAATATATCTGCCTCCTGTCATTTATCTTTCCGTTCCAAAAACAATATACAGAGAAAATGTGAAATCTTCGGTCATATTTAGGAATGTTGATTAATCGTAATTAATCCACAGCTACCCTGTGATTAATCAGATAAAAAATTTTAATCGTTTGACAGCCCTAATGTATATATATATATCTATATATCTATATATATCTATCTATATATATATATATATATATATATATATATATATATATATATACATATATATATATATAGATATATGAAATCTGAATCACTCCTGACAACTGAAGGTCACTTTCTATTCTTTGGATATAAAAAAACAAAACAAACAAAAAAAAAACATGACGAGTAAATTATTGTATTTACACATAAATGTCCTTAAATTCCTTCAAAGACGCAGTCATCATCTGCTCCCTCCAGTCAGGTGAAGTTCAGTACCACGTGTCGAGGGTTGAATCTGGTCTCAGATCAGGTTGTGATCCCAGCAGACGAGCTGTGTGGAGACATCTGATGTTTTTCTGGGTGAACTGGTCTACAGCAGCTCTACAGTAGCTGAACAGTAGCTCTACAGCAGCTCTACAGTAGCTGAACAGTAGCTCTACAGCAGCTGAACAGTAGCTCTACAGTAGCTGAACAGTAGCTCTACAGCAGCTGAACAGTAGCTCTACAGCAGCTGAACAGTAGCTCTACAGTAGCTGAACAGTAGCTCTACAGCAGCTGAACAGTAGCTCTACAGCAGCTCTACAGTAGCTGAACAGTAGCTCTACAGCAGCTCTACAGTAGCTGAACAGTAGCTCTACAGCAGCTCTACAGAGCTCTACAGTAGCTGAACAGTAGCTCTACAGCAGTTCTACAGCAGCTGAACAGTAGCTCTACAGCAGCTGAACAGCAGCTCTACAGCAGCTGAACAGTAGCTCTACAGCAGTTCTACAGTAGCTGAACAGTAGCTCTACAGCAGCTCTACAGTAGCTCTACAGCAGTTCTACAGCAGCTGAACAGTAGCTCTACAGCAGCTGAACAGCAGCTCTACAGCAGCTGAACAGTAGCTCTACAGCAGTTCTACAGTAGCTGAACAGTAGCTCTACAGCAGCTGAACAGTAGCTCTACAGCAGCTCTACAGCAGCTGAACAGTAGCTCTACAGCAGCTCTACAGCAGCTGAACAGCAGCTCTACAGCAGCTGAACAGTAGCTCTACAGCAGCTCTACAGCAGCTCTACAGCAGCTGAACAGTAGCTCTACAGTAGCTCTACAGCAGCTCTACAGCAGCTGAACAGTAGCTCTACAGCAGCTCTACAGTAGCTCTACAGCAGCTCTACAGTAGCTGAACAGCAGCTCTACAGTAGCTCTACAGTAGCTCTACAGCAGCTCTACAGTAGCTCTACAGTAGCTGAACAGTAGCTCTGAAGTAGCTGAACAGCAGCTCTACAGCAGCTCTACAGTAGCTCTACAGCAGCTGAACAGCAGCTCTACAGTAGCTGAACAGTAGCTCTACAGCAGCTCTACAGTAGCTGAACAGTAGCTCTACAGTAGCTCTACAGCAGCTCTACAGCAGCTGAACAGCAGCTCTACAGCAGCTCTACAGCAGCTCTACAGCAGCTGAACAGCAGCTCTACAGTAGCTCTACAGCAGCTGAACAGCAGCTCTACAGTAGCTGAACAGTAGCTCTACAGCAGCTCTACAGTAGCTGAACAGTAGCTCTACAGTAGCTCTACAGCAGCTCTACAGTAGCTCTACAGTAGCTCTACAGCAGCTCTACAGCAGCTCTACAGCAGCTCTACAGCAGCTCTACAGTAGCTGAACAGTAGCTCTACAGCAGCTCTACAGTAGCTCTACAGTAGCTGAACAGCAGCTCTACAGCAGCTCTACAGCAGCTCTAGTAGCTCTACAGTAGCTGAACAGTAGCTCTACAGTAGCTCTACAGTAGCTGAACAGTAGCTGAACAGTAGCTCTACAGCAGCTCTACAGCAGCTCTACAGTAGCTCTACAGTAGCTGAACAGCAGCTCTACAGCAGCTGAACAGTAGCTCTACAGCAGCTCTACAGTAGCTGAACAGTAGCTCTACAGCAGCTCTACAGTAGCTGAACAGTAGCTCTACAGCAGCTCTACAGTAGCTCTACAGCAGCTCTACAGCAGCTCTACAGCAGCTCTACAGTAGCTGAGCAGTAGCTCTACAGCAGCTTTACAGTAGCTGAACAGTAACTCTACAGCAGCTCTACAGTAGCTGAACAGTAGCTCTACAGCAGCTCTACAGCAGCTCTACAGTAGCTGAACAGTAGCTCTACAGCAGCTCTACAGTAGCTCTACAGCAGCTCTACAGCAGCTGAACAGTAGCTCTACAGCAGCTCTACAGTAGCTGAACAGTAGCTCTACAGTAGCTCTACAGCAGCTCTACAGTAGCTGAACAGTAGCTCTACAGTAGCTGAACAGTAGCTCTCTGCAGCAGCTCTACAGCAGCTCTACAGTAGCTCTACAGTAGCTGAACAGTAGCTCTACAGTAGCTCTACAGTAGCTGAACAGTAGCTCTACAGTAGCTGAACAGTAGTTCTACAGTAGCTCTACAGTAGTTCTACAGTAGCTCTACAGTAGCTCTACAGCAGCTGAACAGCAGCTCTACAGTAGCTGAACAGTAGCTCTACAGTAGCTGAACAGTAGCTCTACAGTAGCTCTACAGCAACTCTACAGTAGCTGAACAGCAGCTCTACAGCAGCTCTACAGTAGTTCTACAGTAGCTGAACAGTAGCTCTACAGCAGCTCTACAGTAGCTCTACAGCAGCTCTACAGTAGCTCTACAGCAGCTCTACAGTAGCTCTACAGCAGCTCTACAGTAGCTGAACAGTAGCTCTACAGTAGCTCTACAGCAACTCTACAGTAGCTGAACAGTAGCTCTACAGCAGCTCTACAGTAGCTGAACAGTAGCTCTCTGCAGCAGCTCTACAGCAGCTCTACAGTAGCTCTACAGTAGCTGAACAGTAGCTCTACAGTAGCTCTACAGTAGCTGAACAGTAGCTCTACAGTAGCTGAACAGTAGCTCTACAGTAGCTCTACAGTAGCTCTCTGCAGCAGCTCTACAGCAGCTCTACAGTAGCTCTACAGTAGCTCTACAGCAGCTGAACAGCAGCTCTACAGTAGCTGAACAGTAGCTCTACAGTAGCTGAACAGTAGCTCTACAGTAGCTCTACAGCAACTCTACAGTAGCTGAACAGTAGCTCTACAGTAGCTCTACAGTAGCTCTACAGCAGCTCTACAGCAGCTGAACAGTAGCTGAACAGCAGCTCTACAGCAGCTCTACAGTAGCTCTACAGTAGCTCTCTGCAGCAGCTCTACAGCAGCTCTACAGCAGCTCTACAGTAGCTCTACAGCAGCTCTACAGCAGCTGAACAGTAGCTGAACAGCAGCTCTACAGCAGCTCTACAGTAGCTGAACAGCAGCTCTACAGCAGCTCTACAGTAGGTGAACAGCAGCTCTACAGCAGCTCTACAGCAGCTCTACAGTAGCTCTACAGCAGCTCTACAGCAGCTCCCTGCAGTCAGCTCTCTGCAGGATCTGTATGCTGCTGTGGGAATATGATGGGAAGCCTTGGGACGCGCTCAGCAGGGGGTGAACAGCACTGACACAAGAGGTTCAAAGAGCAGCAGGACTGAAGCTAGAGTGTGACTAACACTGCAGGACACAAGAGTCAGATGTGAGCTTCATACTGTCCAGAATATTCTACTGTAGTCAGACTCTGTCCTGATGATCCATCAGAGCTGTGCTGTTTGAATATGAAGAGACACAGTGACATAAAGTGCAGCCGACACATGTAAACTCTTGTTATTAATATTAGTCATCAGTGACTGTCGGAGGACAGTAAACAGACACATTTCTCAGGAGCAGTTCCTGAAGGAGACGCCTTCTGCTGCTCTACTAACGCTTACAGGAAACTGTTAATGACAGTTTAGTGACAGATGAGGAATAACAGGTTGTTCCAGCATGTTGACACGATTCACCTGTTAATGTTTCTGTTATTAAGGTGAAGTGAAGAAAGATGTCTTCCAGCCTCGTCACAGGAGGACTGAGCAGTTATATTTCTGCACGTCATGGACTTTGTTATATTTAGATTTACATGTTTCAACATGTGTACGTGACTCGCTGGATGTTTTCCATCTTTATAAACTACACTGTCTCTGCATCTTTAATTTGCACACTTGTTCAAATGCAAAATATCATATAATTTAAAAGGATATATTTTCGCTGATGGAAGTGATTGATAATCTCTCTCTAGAGAGAGCTGAAGCCCCGCCCCTTCCTGTTCCCCTCATGGACCTTATAGATCAAACCTTTATCTATTAGTGATTGAAGACGGACAGAAAAAGTATCGATCCTGTTTGAACTGTGTCATGAATCACACACATGCTGTTTGTCAGTCACTCGATGTTATATGACCTGACCTTACTGTCAGGAGGTGAAGGTGGTGACATCGTGACAGAAACAGGCTCCAGATTCATTCTCACTCTGGCTGCACCATTACACCTGGCTTCTTCCTTGTGTTTATTGCAGTCCAGGCGCGTCGGGGCGTGCTGCTGTCGGGGCATGCTGCCGTCGGGGTGTGCCGCGTACACGTATTCAGGGCAACACCCTCTACATGTTTGAGCAATTTGGAGTAGATGGCAAATTGTATGTGGAAGTTATAATGAGTTGATGGTTTTAAGGCAAAGCATCAAAATGGAGCACGTCACCAGGTGTGACGTAGGTGTAACCCTAACCATGAAAGCTTTTGATAAGTTTTGCCCACAGATGGTACTTGCAAAGTTTGGTGCAAATCGGTCAAATGGCCGAGGAGGAGTTGAAAAAAGTATGTTTTTGATTTTTGGCGATTTTGCGAATGGAAATTTAACGTGAAAATTGGCGTGGCCTACATCACACAATTCAGCTGAATTTAGGCAACACGTAGATATGAGGTTTAAAAATGTCAGCCATATTATGTGGGACTTATTTGGCACCACCTACTGGTCATTTTGGTGTGTAAGTTACAGGGGCCAGTCTATACCACACCTATGGATTTCATTGACATAATAGTTATGGTGTGGGCACAGTGCCAAATATTTAATTAGACTGCCACCAGAGCGCCACCTAGTGGTGGATTGGTAACAGTTTTGTCAGCTGTCCTCAGGAGGGCATTGGCAAAAACTGTACCAAGTTTCATCTTAATCCAACCAACTGATGTTGAGATATAAAATACTTCAATTTAAACAGTGCCACCTAGCAAACATTTAGCACAGAGGCTCAGGGGCTCATGGGGAAGTCGTCATCTGAGTTTCATGTCATTGGGACAGACCAGTGTGGAGATATGCAACACTTCCTGTTTTGAGCAAAATGTACAGGAAGTTGTTATTTAATAACTTGAGTATTGTTTGGAATATCAAAATTCTTTCAATAACTTTTTGTCAGGAGAGTCCACACATGCTGTGTGCCAAGTTTGGTATTTGGTAATCGGTGAAATCGCCTGAGAGGAAATGGGCGTGGCCTATATCATGAGATTCAGCACAATTCACTGAACGCGTGGATATAAGGTTTTTGAATGTGTGACAAAGTATATGTGAGTTATAAGCCAAAAAACGCTTTCCTTGATCATAGCGCTACCTAGTGGTGGAAATTGAGGACGAGAATAGGTTATGACATTTTTCGGCGTTAGGGTTAGTTTTGCTGAGTTTTGGGGAATTTCAGGCAGTGAGAAGTGTGATCATTTGGGACAAAAAATCGTCACCACAAATAATCTACAGAAAACATGTTTAAAGGTTAAAATACCTACACTTCTGTTGGCCAACACATATTTTAATAAATGTTTGTGGTGGTAAGACATGAACAGTACCGACGTGTTCTGGTGAGCGGGTTCCTGTTCAGTGTCAGTGCTGCAGGGAAGTAAGAACGAGGCAGTGTCGAGTGTATTGCATTTTCTTTAGTACTTTACATATAACAGGAAAATACAAGGGTTTGTTTTTCGAGAGAATACAGGAAATTTAACAGTGCTCTGTACATTAACATATTGTTGTGAGTGCGGTGATGACTTGGCACAGCCGACTGAGCTGCAGGGGGCAGAAAGGTACAATTCACCATGTTCAGTTACATCTTGTAAAAGGACTAAGTTTCTATTAGCAGCTTGAAGGAAATACAAAATGAGCGACATATGCACCGTCACCGAAGCAGCTTTACAAAAAGACAGCGAGGAGGAAAACCGATGAGAACTCAAATGTTACTGATGGCGAGATGGCAACATGTCAACATACAGTGTGAGTAGAAACCAAAGGAAACAGGAAAGCTGCTATTAGACACTTAATCTGTTAATTGGGCGGACCACATAAACACTAACGAGCCAGTTTAGTAAAGAATCCTACATTCATCCTGAGAATCCATCATTTAAAGAAGAAGTGAAGCTCGTCCAGCTGCTGCGGCGGCGGCTTCTCCTCATTTCATGGCAAATCATGACGATGCTGCGGCTGAGCGACGGGCTTGGACTGTCAAATGAAAACTGTTTGATCTTCTCCTCAGATGTTAACATAGATTGAATATCATTAAACACTAGAATTTATTCATTTCAACCACATTGAACAAAGAGAGGGCATGCAGTAAACCAAATCCTTAAAGTCCCAATCCAGGATTCATGAACATATCAAATGTACGTCTATATACATGGAGAGTGTCGAGCGTTATGGTTTACTGACGGAAAATAATCTCATGGCAACTTTCAGAGGAAATTAAAGCCAGTTTTGCTCCAGTATTTACAATGTTGCTGTGATCAAACCATCACATCTAACTCTTGAGTTTAGCTGTGCGGAAATGCAAGAAACGTCTTTGATTCAATGTTTGCGTGGGATCTAAAGCTGTTGTTAATTCTGGATTGGGTCTAGAATAAGGCTGAAGGGGCTGAAGAGCAGCTGATGGTCATTATCACCACAGAGGGAGCAGGACACATCAGGCTTCTCTCAGGATCACTGGAATCAGTCGTCAGTTTACATGAAAGAAGAATCCAAGCCCTTAGATATACAGAATTAAAGGAAAGAGACACGGAAACTAATTCTTATCTTGTGGTTGCTTCATTAGCCCTGAAAAGAAGTTGTTTCATGTGAGATCAGAGCTGAAATAACATCGGCCTTCAGACGTGAGCTCCACTCTGCTGCTGAGGAGCAGATACGCTACGCTAACAGGGCAGCTGCGATTAAAGATACTATGAGCTCTGCTGTCGTCACGACCTCATGTGTTTGATGACATGATGCTCTTTCTAAACCTGCCAGATCTTTCTTCTTCCTGCAGTCAGTAGGCGATTTGATCATTTCTAACGAGGGAGGCGGGAACGAGACGTCTGACTCAGTCGTAGCGTCACGTGACTGATTCACAGCACAAGCAATGATCTGTGAGTCTGCAGGTCTGCTAGTGTTGTAAAGACTAACGGATCTGCGCCTGTATGAAAGGAAACACTCAGTCTAAATGTTATTCTCAGGCATTTATCAGTCACGGATGTCAGGTTAACGAGCGTCCTCTTCACATCCAGCCTGTCCTGTAGGCCGGCTGAGAAAGCAGCTCAAAACAACCTACATTAATGTTTCTCGTTGGACAGCGACCTCTAGTGGCTGTAGTTAATATTAAGGCAGCAAAGGAGGCCGTGAAGAGAAGCCGTTAAAAGAGCGACTGGTCCGTGCAGGGAGGAGGTCCGGGACGGATGCTCGAGTTAAAACAGGTACAGGACTTTGATGTTCATGTCTGATGTGAAATCAGAAGTCAAATGTGAGCTAATTTAACCTGAACCACGATGTTCTCCTGAACATAACATGTCCAACACCAAGAGAACAGTGAAGGTCCCGTGTGTCTGTCGCTGCTACGCTCCAACGTCGCGTTGTTTAGGGGACGGTGATCTACGTCGTTTGAGGACTTGCTGGCGAACGACCTGCTCGTCGGTTCAGGTTTGAGGATGTGTTGCTCAAATCGCCTACTGAGCACGTTTAAACTCACTTTCTGCACAACAAAACCTGCATATAACTTCAACCGTCCCTGCTGGTTTCAATCACTTTGATTTGTCAACAAAGCCGATCAGCATCCTGAGATACCTGTACACACATCATCCACACGCTCGTCTGTCAGCAGCAACAACTCAGTTCTGCAGCAACGACTCAAAGCAGATTTGTGAGTTCACTGGAATAAAGAAAGCATCGAGCACACACACAGCAGTGTGTTTGTAAAAACAGCCTGACGACATGGGATGGCCGTGATTTAAATGATGGTGCAAAATCAATAATTTATTCATGGATCTTCTTGGTGGGCGGATGGCACTTCCTGCAGAGTTCAGAGGATCTTGTGTTCAGTGTGACTGTTTTCTACTGGTACGTTCTAAGTTTTTTATTGTCCCGGAGGCTGGAGGTCAGCCGAACTCCAGGACAGGGAAATAAATCATCGAAAGATTAGATCTGTTACGAGTCTGATGCATAGCAAAGCCCCACGTTCAACAGCCGAGTGTGATACCACTTTGTTACAGAGCTACGGTTCTGTCTTGACGGTACCGAGGGGAACCTTCTACTCACCACAAGACTATAAAAATGTCGCTGTCGCTCTGTCCTGCCTCAGAGGAAGTGACCTGCTGAACGCTCCGTACGGTTTATATACATATACTAGAGAGGAATGTCTGCGCGTATGTAGGCCTGACATGGCATGCGTGTGATGCATGATAACATATTTACTTCAGTCATGTGTATGAATGATTATATAACTACAATACAAACATTTACAAATTTGGAAAAAGTTGCTGATTGTGCCTGGAGATCCCCGTCCATGCAAACAATGTCTGAGATCCTCACAACACACGAGCTCTTTCTATCTAAACCTCACGCTGGAGGTCAGGTGCAGCACTTTACATCCGACCGCTCCGTCTCCAGCCGTCGTGATAAAACAGGGTGTCTGCGCTGATATAAGAAGTGAACTGTGACCATCTTTGTAAGGCATTAGATTTGTTCAGGACCAGGAGGACTAATAATAGGGCACTGCGTCTGACTACCTATGAAATGTAGAAAAATGTAGGGAATGAACACGAGTACAAATCATGAGTGTGCTGCACCGAGAACAACAATGAAGAAAGTTTCGCCAATAAAAGAACACTTTTCCTACTTTGGCAAAAACAAAATGATTTTTTTTTAACGTAGCTTTCACGAGAGTCTTTGACAGTTTTTAGTTCATCAAAGGCCTCTTTGTTTGGAGTCGGTACAGTACTGGAGAGTCCCACCGAGCCAGAACGGAACGTTGCTGTCTGTATCAGGTTCCTGTAAACCAGATCCTGACACCAGAGAGCAGGAGCAGCTCTCACACGGGTCACGGCTCAGCCTCCTGTAGCCAAGATGGACAGATTTCTCCAGTGATTGAGATCCTCTGCTCGAGTCTTTGGCTTCCTTGCATTCTCTTCTGTGTGAGTGTGTATGAGATTACAGCACTGTGCAAACTAAATGGAACACACCCTAACCAAAACAACAGTTGGCCTTTTAGTCTGTGAAAAATTATCTTTCACTCAGGTGAAAAAGAGAAAAATAGAAAGGAACATTTCTTTAGAAAGCTGAGAGCGGTGCTTGTCGCTGCACCGCTGCTCTCAGGCTATTTCTTTTATTCTGCGCATGTAGTCATGCAGTTCCTCCGGGTCTTGAAAGCCCATATCCTGGCAAACCCACTGAATGTCCTCTTCGTCTGCTATGGGGATGGAGTTATAGGGCAGCTCCTCTGTGGGGAGGGTGGTGAAGGTGGTGAACTTGACCCTCTTGCGCTTGGAGGTGGGTGAATTGGCATCCTCGCCGTTCTCCTTCGTCGAGCCCCCGGAGCTGCCGTCGCCTCGCCCGTGTACCTGGCTCTGAACGCTGGTCTGGGAGCTGCCGCTGCTGTGGTGGTCCCCGTGGCAGCACGTCTGTACGCCCTCCAGAGGGTTGCTGGGACTCTCCACCTGCTGCGGCGACAGGTCGCACTGGGCCCTCAGCGGCTGGCCGTTTCCCAGGAACACCCAGTGGTGGGAGTGGTCCATGTTGGCCTGACCCTCGGGGGGGATCCGCTTGTGGCGGTATTTAAGCACGAAGACGATGCAGTTGATGAGAAAGACTAAGATGGCCAGACAGAAGACTCCCAGCAGAGCGTACATGCCAATCTCAAGGTCGGTCATGTTGCGAGGAGAGTGCACAAAGTCGTCTTCCTCCTCTTCGTCACTCTCAGTCGGTCGCTCCTGGTTACTAATGGTGGGGAAATTGGTGTAATCAATGGGAACGCTGGCAGGCTGTTCATTAGATGTCTCATAAATTCTTCCACTAATGTTCGGATCAATGATCGGACGCCTGGTGACGGGCTCCAGCTCGATCTCACCCTCCGTGGTCGCCTCTTCCTCGGAGTCTTCCTCCGGGCCGAAGCGGACCTTCACATAAACGGCAGCAGATGCGATGACGCTCTTGCGTTTGGTCTTCTGGCACGCCTCACAGATGGTCATCTCTAAACGCACCATCTCGCCGGATCCCTCTCCTTCTGCCACCACCACAGGCCAGCGCTGCTGAGGCTCCTGAGACACCGACACCACCTTGTCATCCAGCGAGGAGGCGTTGAGGTTGTAGTCTTTGGGATCAAAGTAAGTCAGCGTGGCGGCTGTGTTGTCGCTGAAAAGCATCCAGATCGACAGACTGGCCTCCTGTCACAGAAACACAGAGACAGACAGTCAGACCGGCTCTTTCTTTACACCAAAGCAACTTTTGTTCACTTCAAACACAGAATCAAAAGGTTGAGACAACACGACAGAAAGAATGAACCTCCCTGATCTCACGAGGAGCTGACGACAGAACACATCCATCTGATGTCTCAGCATCTAATCACAAGGTTAACTAAACGTCTCTGTCGTCTTCAGAACCAGAACCAGACTGAAGACATTATAACGACATAAACAGGCAGACAGTCAGCTCCACTGTTTTCTCACACAGAAAGTTACCAGAATATGAAAAAGTTATGTACAGAACAGCCTCAGAGCTGAAGATCAATGATGCTGATTACAGCTTTTTATTAATCATTTGCATATTGACACATTTCACTTGGGTGACATTCAAACTGGAGTTTTCTCATCGTGTCTTTTTTAAACTGATGTAAAAGCTTCTTTCGAGTGATTCTCGTCTTCAAGTCGACTGTTTCAGCGGTGAGGATGTTTCTCTGTAAGTAAAGTATGGACCACTTTGTTCTGAACTGGTTCTGTACGAATAAAACAGACTTTTCCACCTAAAGCCCAGATTGAAAGACACACACACACACACACACACACACACACACACACACACACACACACACACACACACACACACATGTCTGATATGGTTTAATCGACCTGTTAATCATAATTAATAATACATTAACATTATTACAAGGCAATGGCAATTTTCTTTTTTATGTTTCTGACCAAATATTGCAATTAGATTAAGATTGGAACTGATTACCTTATTATTAGAGTTAGTAGTAGTTAGTTTAAAATCATTCAAACAATCATGTTTAATGATTTTGTTCGGCCTAAAATTGCTCCCATAATTTCGCAATTAACAGAAAATCTAAATAATGTGTGCGCGACATTCTGTATGGCCAGAAAACTCATCAGAATACTCTGTGTGGTCAGAACCGACAGCCCGTCAGAACCGACAGCTGGTCAGGATGGACAGGTTCAGTCTCAACATAACTGTACTAAGGATCATGTTCAGCACAGGTCGACCTTCACGTTATATTATAATAATAATATTAATAATGTGTTTGTTTATCAAGGTGAGACACGAGAAGCTGGCGGCAGGCAGGACGTGATGAGTGACGTCTGTCCGCCCGCCCGTCCGCCTGTCTGCCCGCCCGCCCGCCCGCCCGTCTGTCTGTCTGCCTGCCTGCCGTGGGACTCTCGGTACAGTACAGAGTAAAAAGCTGCCTTCTGTCTGAATCTCTCCAAAGAATATTTAAATGGTTCTGATCCATTCTCTCATGGCATTGACCGTCATTTGAAAATCTGTTCCCAACTGAGCCTTTGAAGTTCTGGACTCGCTCCAGTCTCTAAATCTCCAGAGGTTTGGTGAACATGTGCAGAACCCTGCGCTCGCTGCGAGGCTCGACGTGCACACGGACGACTCTGATGTGCTCAGCAGAAAAACACTTTCAAGCATGAAAGAGGACGAACGGCGGGACAGACGGCAGGATGATGGCAGGACGAATGGCAGGACGGACGGCAGGACGGACGGCGGGACAGACGGCAGAACGGATGGCAGGACGGACGGCAGGACAGACGGCAGAACGGACGGCAGGACGGATGGCAGGATGGTGGCAGGACGGACGGCAGGACAGACGGCAGAACGGACGGCAGGATGGACGGCAGGATGATGGCAGGACGGACGGCAGGACGAACGGCAGGACGGACAGCAGGATGATGGCAGGACGGACGGCAGGACAGACGGCAGAACGGACGGCAGGACGGACGGCAGGATGATGGCAGGACGGACGGCAGGACGGACAGCAGGATGATGGCAGGACGGACGGCAGGACAGACGGCAGGACGACTGCAGCTCACACAGATACGGCTGTTTCTGCAGCAGCTCTTCTCCTCGTTCTGTGTTTTATCACTCTTCGCTCTCCATATAAAGCACCACGCTGGCGACCTGACAGACCACAACACTGTGGTGTCATCACGGCTGTGTCTGACAGCGGCCTCCGTTCACAGCTGGTTTAAACATCAGCCCACCGTGTGGAGGAAACCTGCGGCCTCTGAAACGGCCGACAGCTTTATCCTGTTCTGATGCGGTCTGGGACAACACTGAATGCGAGCCAGACCTCCGTCATCTCAGCGTGACAGAATGTATTATTCAAATCATAAGGATGATTTCAATAATACATTAAATATGAAATATCTGTTTTTATGAGCTGACTGCCACCAAAAGTCTGATGGAGGAACAAACAAGGAGTGGCTGCTTCCACACAGAAAGGCTGTACAAGATGTTCTGTGTGGATCCAGCTCACACACATTCACACTTAAAGAAAAGAATACGGTGGCCCGGAGGCTCAGAACTCACATTACTAGAACTACATTATCAGACAACATCCATCATTTCAGAAAAACTGAAATGTTCTAAAAAGTGACTGTTTCCTAAATGTTGTTGTGATTTATACAATGTGTTTCCTGAAGAATTCATGTTGGAATGTTTCTGTAAAAATGTTGTTGTATTTATAAAATGTTATTGTGGTTTGCAAAATGTCATGTTCTCTGAACTGTGGTTGTGTTTTGACCCTCTGGGCCACCGTAGAGGAGATCTGGTTGAGTCTGAGCAGATACACAGATGAGACTGTTGTAACATGACATGCTTCCTCTGCTGTTCCTTTAATCTGTGCATGTCTGTAAATTAACGGTGAGTAGGATGAAAACTTCCTCTCATGGTCTGATTGTCTTCATCAGGGAATAAATCTGGATGCATCTGAACATTAAATGCTCCGATTATAAAATGTGCACAAACACACATAAAATCCTCCCTCAGCATCACGTTGTGAGACGTGTTCATGACGACGAGTCGCAGCGACAGCGTCCAGATCCATCCAGAACTTTATAAGAGCGAGTAAGTCACACAGAAAGGTTTTATGATGAACCTTCAGAACCGAAGCTTTCACTTCTGAGAGCCTGAACTTTGTCAAGTGGAAAAGAGACTGATGCAAAGAGACCTTGATTGTCCAACTCTCCCCATCCATAGTTTATGTGTTCATTCATTTCTGCAGTAATAGAGGACATTTAGAAAGTTTTCCTGTGAAACAGAATCAAATGGCTTGAAATAGCTCCAGTACTCCTCTGAGAGCTCTGCCGGCAGAGGAATTGGCTGCCTTTTATGGCCCGGCCTTGGAGAGCACTTAGGACAATACATTACAATAATTAAATTTCAAGGTGGCCAAGAAGCGGAAAGCAAGAAAAATTGGAATTTAATGCTCGCCTCTCTCTCGCTGATGCTTGATGGGGTTGTCGTTGCATTTTTAGCAACTTGCAGGCCAATGAGTGGACGAGGCAGGAAAAGACACACACACACGTGCACACACACGTGCACACACACACACACACACACACACACACACACACACACACACTTTTCCCTAGGTGAAGCAGGGCTGCCAATTAATTCCTGGCAGAGCGCAGCAGAGATCCGTCCTCCTGCGTGACGAGGCGGCGGCTGCGTCTCATGTCTCACTCCAGCAGTAAAAGCCATCGTGGTAAACGTATTTGGACGAATCAGAAGTGTTTCGCTAATATGGAGGTTGTGATAAAACAGCACCAAGGATACTTATTAGTTCAGTGCAGCTGCCTTTATCTGCTGTCCTTGCTAACAATGCCGACTGCAGCTTAAAAGATTTAGCTGGGAAATAATTTTACTACTGTGAAGTGAACCTAATGCTTGTTGATACGGAGACGCTGAAGGGATTTGCAAATAAACTTGATTTCAGCGCTCAGAACACACTGAGGACCGAGAGAGGAAGGTGACGCTGCACATGCTCACATCAGATCTGATACCACACAGAACAGAATCTGACCTGAGGGGATCTGACGTGTTCTGTTGGGTTTTAATAAAATTAAAAAACATTTGAAGAACGTTAAGAATCAGAAGCCACAACAAGAGGAGACATGAGCGGCTCCACCAATCAGGACGGAGCTCTCAGGCAGAGGTTGTTATTTCTGTCAGGGAGCCGGCTGCTGACTTCACCGTCAGCGCTCACGGAGCTTCATCAGTATGGAGCAGCGGCTGTGGTTCCACCTGAATATTTTTCTGATGTTGTCGTGTGTTTTGCAAACTAAAATGCACTGTGAATATTTCATGCCGCTCTGAACACGTCTCACATTTCTTTTCAGGGAGTCTGAAGGTTGTTGGGGAACGAGCCCGGTTAGCTTCAGCACACACGCACACTTTTTGTTAATTAGTGGGACGTTTTGTTCATCTGCATGAAGTCCCTGGAGATTTAAGCCCCAGCAGAACCGTCCTCAGTCAGCAGCTTCCCTTTGAAACCGTGTTTAAAACTGGTTCTGCACGCCGTCTTTCATCTGAGGAACGTGGACGTTGTTTCCAAGTCAGCTCTGAAATGACGACAGGCTTTAATTTGCACGTTACAGGATATTATTGGAGCCCTGCAGGACATATTAAGAAAGTGATTTCACTGCAGGGGGCAGTGATCAACCCATCAACCTTCTGACAGATGGACGGCCGCTCTCCGACCTGTTGATGCACCTCTGCAGCACGAAGCCTCTCGTTTGTTTCTTCAGAGCTGTGACGCTTCACACAATGTCTAGTTTCACAGTAATGTACAGATCTGCTCCTGGAGCCTCTTGTTGGCAGCTCACAGCCTTTGTAGTTATATATTTATGATATATTTATTTATTTTAGATGAAATATTAAATGTTGAGCTGTGAAAACAAAACAAAATACTTTATATCATCTTTCTTCAACGATCAAAAGGACGACACACATTTGTGTTTTGTGACACACTGATTTCATCTGAGAGTGAAACGACGTCTCAGGAGTTCAACGAGAAATCAACAGTGAATCAGCTGGAGCTCGCTGGGAAACCTCGACTGTAACCGACATGCAGCTCAGAGAATGTTAATGTTTAGCTGCAGAATCTAGAAAAACTAGGTAAGTATTGTTCATGATGGTCAGTATTAATCATCATTTCTGCTTCACAATCTATTTTAACTGAAAAACTATTAAAGTCACAATGACGTCACACTACCTGACTTTCACTACGATCATCATCGCCAAACAAAGTCATGATGATGATGTCATCACAATATCTATAGAGGTTTTAATTTCTTTTGCTAGAAATCAAATTCATCTTGATAACTGTTGATTGTTGTCTGAATTATCGATCAGCTGTTTGGTCTATAAAATGTGATCAAGTATTTTGGTGTCGTGGTGTGTCATGTCGTGGTGTGTCATGTCGTGGCGTGTCGTGGCGTGTCGTGTCATGTCGTGGTGTGTCGTGTCATGTCGTGGTGTGGCGTGGCGTGGCGTGGCGTGGCGTGGCGTGGCGTACCTGTTTGGGAGCAGTGAGCGTC
The DNA here is from genome assembly GCA_963678695.2 of Diplodus puntazzo. Classification (NCBI taxonomy): domain Eukaryota; kingdom Metazoa; phylum Chordata; class Actinopteri; order Spariformes; family Sparidae; genus Diplodus; species Diplodus puntazzo. Next base: position 32,327,752 of record OZ023167.1, on the reverse strand, counting down.
TGGACGCCGGCTGCCTTGGCCACCATGGTGTGGCTGTTTCCCGGGCTGGGCTGCAGCGACAGCGTGAGGCCTGAGACGGCGTGAACACGCATCTCTGTGATGGAAACCTTGTCGTCTGTGACCGAGAAGGCCGACTCTCCCAACACCGCGTCCACGGCCAGCGGAGACTCCACCTGCAGAGAGAAGGAGCTCTGTTATTGTTTCTCCACATGACAGCGGGCCGGCGTTTGAGTCCAGAATAGACAACAGCTTTATTGTCTCTGTGCAGCTCATAAAGCCCATGACAAGCCAATTTTGGATTAAAGTGCTCTGTGCTGTTGTTTGTTCCAGTGTGTCTTGGAGCCATGTGTCAACGTCTCTCCGTCTATCAGCCAGAAAAACAAAGAGAAAAAAACACTCCAGACAGATTCCATCAGCAATCAGATGACGAGCTGCATCTGAAGCCGCCGCCGCGCGCTCTCAAAGCAACGGTTAGCAGAAACACTTGTGCCCATCTAAGTGTCACCGCATGAAATACCAGAACCATTTGAAGCGGCGCTCGCCTCTCCGGGTAATCCCAGGCTTTTGACAGGCCCGGCACCCTCCACTTTGAGCACTTTTAAAAGATCATCATTTCACTTTGCAATTGCAACCAGAGGTCAGGAGGGACTTGAACAAAGTAAAGAGCCATCGAGCGAAGCAGTGGCCTTGTCCTCAGAGTCGGACGGGGAAATCTTTTCCACCGTCATCTCCAGCTTTTCTCACCGTGAAGCGTCGTACGCTCGAGCAGTGAAGGGTTCGCCGCTCTGACAAGCTCCTCCAATCATCATCAAGTCAATCCTTGAAACAGGAAGACGACGGCTGCAGTCTGAACACGTGTTCTGCCTCCAAACAGGGTTATTTATTACAGTCTGTTCTGTCATTTATAGTCGAACAATAAAATAAAACAATATCTCTCAGGTTTCTTCTCCTGCATGATGTCATCATTCTCCGCCCGGTGTTTTGTCTCTTTGTCTCTGATCTTAGTGTCACATGTCATTCAGGAGCACCAACAGACAGACAGACAGACAGACAGACACACACACACACACACACACACACACACTGCAGCTGTCTGCCAGTCTCTTTTTATTAAAGCCCTGCAGCTCGGTGCTGTTTAGCGAGCGATGTCTACATGACGGAGAGGTTTTTCATTATTTCCTCCGTGCAGTAAACATCACGGAGGATCTGCAGTAAACATTTAGCTAACAGAAGAAATTAACCACAGCAGACCTGCAGCACCTCTGTGGAGACGACGCTGCTCATATATTGTCTGTTAGAGACTTTAATGCAACTCTTCATTTGATATTCAGGGCTCAACTTCTGGCTCCACATTACTTTGATCAATAACACACAAAACATCAGTAAATCATTTCAAATACTCAAAAAGAATTGATGATGACTCACAACCAACCAGCGGCCAGCATGAAATGTTCTGCACGTCACAGATACGCTGAATCTGAATGTGTCAGATCAGGTTTACATTCACTGTGTGGAGGCTGACACAAGCCAGAGACCACTGCTGGAGACTGTGTTTCAACATTAGGCAGCGTGAAACCACTGGATGCTTGGTGTCTTCAGACAAACCTGATGTTTCACTAAACTAACCAGCTGGTTTTGTGCCTGAACCCAACCAGAGCATGAACACAGTGTGGTGACATTAAACACCAGAGAAGTTTAAATATCTGCAGAAACTTACATTGTGTTACGTTTATTCTGGGGACTGAGGTAAAGAGTTCCTGTTAGCTGTGAGCTTTGAAGCCTTCGGAGTGTTTAAGTGTATTATTACACTATGTTACATATCAATATGTATTAATATTATATCGCTCGTCCTCATCAGAAAAACTTCTCCTGGTCGGCTGTGAGAGCAGCTTATTACCATGTTCCTGTTACTGGGCGGTGACCTCTGGTGGCTGAAGTCATCATTACAGCAGCAGAGGAGGAAGAACGTGTTGTATAAAGTCTGTACATGGAGGAGGATGAACGTCGGGTTCAACAAGCACAGGACTTTGATTACATCACGTAGGTCATGTGACTGAAGTGACTGTGAGCGTACGATGAAGGTCGACTGCTGCTGTGTCTCAGTTCAGGGTCTGTGTCCTCTGAAGGACTCGGCCTTTGTGGTCTTTGAAGGCGAGTCCTTCAGAGAGACCTTGTTAACCTCGTCAGCCGTTGTTGAATGGGACGGTCTCGCCTTTGGAGCATTTCCTGATTGCGTCACCAGATGTTTTACCCATACGTCACCATTTCTGCCGCCCAGGCCCGCGAAAGTGACAATCTACGCCACGCAATGTTGCCATTTTCTCTTTTTCTTTCGTCTTTTCGGGCGCACAAAGAATCTTGGGATATGTGAGGCCACGAAGGATCGTAGCGGTGCGTCCTCCAGAAACAGGGAGAAGAAGGAGCATCTGCCTTCAGACTGGGACAGCCTTCACGCTGCGTTGTGGTGTAATTGGCCTTTAAATGCTCCTCTGAAGGATGCAGATCCTGAACTGACACACAGCCACAGTGACACGTGTTCAGAGGTTCAGGTGTGACCATGTGTTGACTGATGACCTTCTGGAGTTTCTGACCAGGACGCTCACGTCACAGTGACACCTTCACGTTCTACTTTCAGACATTCGCTCACACTCGTTAGATGGTTTGATGATTGTTGTTGAACTTTGTGTTGCACATTAAAAAGCTCGTTGTAGAGCGTTGCTCCTCTGCAGCACCGCGACTCTCCCGGCCCTTCACACGACGCTTTATATATTTCCGCTGTGTACCGTCTCCATGTGTTTAACATCGAAGGCAAATGTTAAAAAGTTATAAAAGTGTGGCTGAAATTTGAACACATGGTTTGAAGCAGCGCTCCGTACAGCTGAACGCTGCAGGACAGAAAACAGGAGGAACAAAGTCCAGCCGTCAGGTTCCACCTCCATCTGCATATTGTTTGTTGTGATGGATTAATGTGCCAGAAAGGAAAGTTCTGGTTCACTGGGCGCACACACACACACACACACACACACACACACACACACACACACACACACACACACACACACACACACACACACACACACACACACCCTGAGGCGTGATGGTAAATGAATGCAGGAGTAAACTCTTAAAGTTTTCATGAGGAGCCTCAGCTGTGTGATGGATCGCCTCAGCACAGATCTGTGCATCAACTTGATTGTGGAGCTTTTTGTTTCGGGTTAAAGAGGTTCTGATGATCCAGATGAGGGACACGAGCGGTTTCATGAGCAGTAGCAGGGAGGTGAGCGATGTCTCCTGAGGAACAACACTCTCAAAACCCAGTCTGGACACGAATCCAGGAGGTCAGAGCGAGCGCTGAAAACTGTTGGCTCACATTGATTTTCTGCTTTTTCACATTGTGTTTCACTGTGGCTGATATTTACGCAGCCCAATTTAAGAGACTAAAAACAACATCTAATACTATTGAAATCAATAAGTACAAATGTCAGAACACAACGCAGAGACACGGCACGTTGTACATCGATTGTCCAATCTAAAGAATTTAATCACAGAAACTAATCTCGTTCGGGGAAACACATCAGACTTTTTATTCTGCAGCTGTCATGTTTTCAATTTCAGGGATATTTAAGAAAACTAATTCTTCCACAGATCAGCAGCTGCAGGACGCGTTCGCTCACAACTCCCTCAGTCCCTGTTGTTGTTGATGAAGATTAAAGCGGCACACAGAAACCTGCTTAACAGAAACATTCAATCACTAAATCACATTTTAGTTTAAATAATAAGCAGCTGAGAGACAGAGACAGGAGAGGTTTCCTCTGATGTCTGTAGATACTATTCCTCATCTGAGTTCAAATATATAAATATACGATCGGTTTCAAATCACAGCCTTGTTAAAGGGATAGTTCAGCTGTTATATTTAGAACATGTTCAGATCTTTCCAACACGGACTGAAGCAGAACCAGTGATTTTTACCTCACACGACCTGAGAGTTGTTCTACGACTGCCTCCATCCTCAGCCCTGCACAGCAACACGTAGCGGACCGGAGGAGGCCGAGGTGGACCAGCACCGTGTTCTGGAAGGTAAAATCACTGTTTCTATCACAGGATTCCTTTGGCTTTGAAGACAGCGAGAGAGAGATCACAGCTTCAGTCTCCCAGTTTCACTGTGTCTGATCTGAACAGTTAATCAGATTCTGACGTGTCCAGAGCCTCAACACCTCCTGCTGATCCAAACCACCAGGTTCTGTAGGTCACACACTCACTAATGATACAGTAGGAACCTCACACAGCCCAGTTCACAGGCTCAGACCTCTCCTGGCAGCACATTTGTAACATGGTGTCCAACTCTATAATTCATAGTTCTGCCAGACAAGAACATTCATCTCTTTCAGATTAGCTTGTTAACATCTTGTTTCAAACGTGTATCAGGAAGGAGACCTGGGGGACATCAGAACCAGGAATCTAGGCCCAAACATGAACATGAAGTGGTTCTAGTGACTAAACAGAACCAGACCAGAATCACAGAGTTGTACAGTGATGCTGAAGAGGACCCCAGGGTGTGACGGAGAGCCTGGTCGGTGGCTCTCAGCACACCAGGGTGTGTGAGGGAGAGGACAGGATCTGATCTGACGTCAGCCCTCACACGCTCTGTGTATGTATGTATAAATAAACACTGCTGAGAGCAGGTGATCGGACAGCTGATACCTTTATATCACTGACAAATTAAATCGAACAGTTTGAAGCTGAGAACAGTTCAGGTGCAGGACTGACAGATGGTGAGAGCGTCTTGGTATTCAAAGCTCAGAGTTATTAATAAGCCAGATCGTTCTGAGTCGTGGTACAAAGGCTCTGTCAGAATCTGTGTCTCAATAATTATCCAGAAAGTCAAATATGAAAAATTGACAGGAGCAGCGGCACAGAGGATCATTTATTCTATCGGCTCTGATGTGTCTTCTGCTTTTAAAACGATACTTGGGGAGAAGCTGCAGCACTTAAAGAGAGAAATTAAGCTTCAAACTAGAATTTATCACATTAAGAGTAAAAACCCAGGAGAACGTTTCCTCCCTCGCTCCCACCAGTTTGTGATGTTTGTCGTGTATCCACCGTGGATTCGCTGGCAGCACGCTGCCGCTCGCTTTTCTTCTCAGTTTTCCAACTTTTCGCCTCTTTTTATTTTACCCATCATGCCAGGAGAAAGGTTCTGGGATGAGTTCTTGGAATTCATCCTGAGAACAGCTGTGGGAACGTTTCACTCAGAACAGAAGTCTGCTGGAGGTCACGTCACGTATCACTGTTCACTGCTTGTTGAGGTATTTCAACTTGGACCGAGGCATACCGACCAACTAACCCTCCCTCCACTGGAGCCGGGGCTGCCAGTGTTAATAATAATAATGTGTGTGAACCTGCAGTGATCATCAGCAGAAGCTCTGGCTGCTGGATGTTGTGTTCTGGCGGGTCAGCAGGGATCAGGGAGCAGGACTTCCTCACGTCAGAAGCATTGCTAACGTTAGCGCTGTTAGCCTCTGCAGCGTCTCCTGGTACCGCTCGCTGGTACTGCTCGCTCCATGATTTCATTTTTCAGACACATTGACATCTATGAAGAATGAAAACACTCTTTTTTTCTGGAACAGTGCCTTTGTTTGTTTGTTCACTGAGCTGAACAGCGGTACCAACACCGGTCTAGTCGGTTCTGTTGCTCCCTCTGCTGGCAGATCAGAGGCAGAATGAAAGCGGTCCGCCTCTGTAACTTTATTATTCCTGGCAGTGGCACAAGTGATTGACAACATTTGATCTTTATTTATTTATCAAACTGTCATTCTCACAGGACAGAACCAGAGACGGAGGAAACGACTTCCTCTCCTTCAGAACACCAAAAACTGATTCTGGATCCAGAGTGATCAGCTGATCCACGTCTCCTGCAGCTGTGAGCTCCTTCAGGTCCAGAGGAGGTGAAGTGCAGCTGACAGCAGTTACACGTTCTTCAACCCGCAGCTCGTCTCTCCATCACTGGTGGCGTTGGCCTCCACAGGAAGCGGCGGCTCTACTTCAAACAGCAGATCAACGACGAGTCCGAGCAGCTGATGGACCGGCAGAGTCTCGCTGAGCGCTCACTCACATCGCAGCACATTACCTTCTCCACGCTTCTCTTCTCAAACCTTTGAATTCAATAAATCATAAATCATACTTCTGCTGTGTGTTCAGCAGGATGTCAGCTGAAGATTTATTCATGAAAGCTGCATATTTCATAGAGTCTCAGAAACAGACCTGAGGAGTCACCGCCAGGGCAGCGCGGCGTCCTCGCACATCCACAGAGGAGCAGACGCACCAAAGAAGGGAACGCCACGCGAGCCAGACCTCGTTAAGACCTCGTTAAGAGCTCGCTAAGACTTCGACCTGTAAGAGCTGTAAGAGCCGCGCGCTGTTTCAGAAACATTCAGCTTTCAGTTATCAAGATTACTTTTACTATCAGTTAATAGTTACCAGATATTTTAGATGAGGCAGCTGAATATTTGCAGATTTTTGATATTGTAGTGAAGATGTCAGGACATTGTTCAGCCCTGTTTGTAATGACAGAGTATTTTCATTAGGCTTTATTACTCTGCAGAAGGTTTAAAGTTAAAGTCGCCTCCTGCAGGATTAAAGTGAGAGTAAAGTGGAGCAGCAGTGAGAAAACGTCCTGTACTAACTTACAGTCTTCAGCATTTTCTGAACGAATCTTCAGCTTCCTGCTCGACGACGCACCGCTTGGTTTTATATTTGTTTCTTATGAAATCATCACGGAGCTTCAGTCAGTGTGAACGTACACTCATCCTGTTTGGGGTCATGTAGTAAAGTCTTGTGCATTGTGTAAAATCAGATATGCGTCTGCATGTTTTCAGTCAGTACTTCACTGAGTTTACATTCTGAAGTCACTTTCATCTGCGGTTCTGATTCTGACTGTTGTTTCAGTGAAGTGTGTTTAATTAGCGTCTTAGCGTCGGAGCCTCAGCTAACAGCAGCAGACAGTAACCTGTGTTCGGATCAATAAATAAAACCTTCTCCATTCAGAGGAGAACTTTAGTAAATTGAACCGTGATCCATTTTTTGTGGACTTAAGCGACGGATCAATTTAGTGTGGTTGCGCTTTGACGTCGACAAGCTCCAGCCTTCATCTCTGCAGAGGTGACGGGCGTTCTTCATTAGACTTTCCATCAGAGTAATTAACATCGACGAGCGCTGAGACGCATCCGGCCTCTTCATGCTTGTTTGCACAAAACACAAAGTGCTTCTCTTCCACGAGGATGAACTGATGAAATATAAATGTAATACCTCTTCAAACACAGCGGAAAACTGAAAACATGACCCTCGCGTTCAACTTTTACCGTCCTGTAAACTCTCAGGCAATTACACATCCTCCCCCGCTGCAGAGCAGGAGAGAGCGACAGCTGGGAGACGAAGCTCCGCAGGCCCAGCGAGGGAAAGGTTCTTCAACAGCTCCAGAACCAGCAAACGGGTTCTCCAGGGACCGATTTAACTTTATTAGACGGATCAATGTTATCTAGAGGAATCACACGTTGGCAGTTTCATCATCAGTTTCGTCACATCAGTCGTTTCATGGTCACGTTCCATGTTATCGAGCTGGATGATGATGATGATGGTGGAATGACAGTGTGAACGTGAAGCCACTGGATGTTTCTGAGGAGATGGTGCGACATTTTCAGCCACACAATTAGATATAGTGAACAAAGAAGTCAGGACAGTTTTTAGATTGTTTATATCAAAGAAATTTGGAAATATTTGTGGAAACAGATTCAGGTATTTAAGTCAAACCAGATCGTTCCAAACCCTAACCAAGTGTTTGATGTGTCAAACATAAAACTGTAAATCTAACGCGGGTTCAGAGACGGAAACAGGAGAAAGTCCCGTGATAAACGTCCTCCAGGTCAGGAGACGCTGATCCTGGTACAGAGCTTATGATGTATGATGTATGTCGTAGAGTCTCATCCTGCACGATGAACACAGACGTTTATCTTGGATCTATAGATGCTGTCTGAATATTTTAATACACAGAGGATCCGCATGTTTCATTAGTTCATGTATGAGGAGATTCATAGATAATAGAACTCATATGTGAAGATCACACAAATCATTTACAGTGTGTAGTACAGTGTGTAGTACAGTGTGTAGTACAGTGTGTAGTACAGCTACACACCTAACAGGTGTGTAGCTGGTGTGTTTTGACTCTGACATGTCTAAATGATGGCTGACACTGTCACACTGAGGGAACAATCTGCTCTGTTAGTTAATATTGACGTCTGACTTCCCGTGGAGGTTAAAGGTTCTGCAGATTGGAGTCGGGCCGGTTTGTGTTCTGCTCCGTGGACGAGTGCTTCGTGTTTGCAGATATTAATGAAGTAATCAGATGAGAGGACTCACGCTGAGCTTGGAGGAGCAGCGACTGTTCAGTAATCCTCTGGATTAAAACTCCCACCAGGTTTGCAGAGTTCTGAGACGTGTCTGTGCCTCGTGATCACAGGACATTCACACTTTACACAATAATTAAGAGCTTTACAGTTTAACCTGTCTGCCACATCCAAACAGAAACACTTCATTCTTCAGTAATCCCTCCAGAAAGAATGACCTGATGTGGAGGATCATCGCACCGAGTGGACAGAAGCTGCTCTCTATTCATATTCATGAGCTGCTGGACGGTTTGAATCCGACGACTCAGAGAAGATTCAAATCCTCCCACAGAAGAGAAGTTTCAGTGTGAGGCCCATTGTGGAGCCGAACACAGCTCATCTCACAGAATCAGCAGAATAATTTCACTCCTCATTGTGAGATCGGCTCTGCACTCTGGAAATCTTTCACTGTGACGTCTTCGTGATTTGAGTTTTGTAAGCCATCAATCACTCGTGTTGAAAGGACGGAGATACCACTGAGATCTCATTTCTCTTCTATCAGGACACTCTGAGGGATTTTCTAAAGTAGGCTCACGTTCCAGTCAGTCGTCGTTCACACCTGCAGGGACGGAGCTGCTGCAGGTTCAATCTCAGCGACCAGCGATCGGTCGCCTTAAACATCATGAGGTGATGCTAACACAGAGCTGAAACAGAAATCTGCCTGTGAACACATTTTCATTAGCCATGCTAGCTGCACGGCTCTGAACTGTCTCCACAGCTATGACATGATTGTTATCAGACGTTTATACAGAAACGTTCATGTTCCCCAAAGAACGAATCAAAAGACCTGAACTAACTCTGTAAACCGTCCTGGACAGAGTGAGACAGCTGTGGCTCCGCCCCCTTTACAATGTAGAGCGACAGGTAAAGTTTGAGTGGTGGACCACAGACAGGACGCTCAGCCGGAACACCAGGACGTTAGCGTGCTGGCGTTAGCGTGCTGGCGTTAGCGTGCTGGCGTTAGCATTACGTAGCACCGTGGCTGCAGTGTAGCCTCACACGGCTGTTAGCGTGTCTGAACCTCGATGACCTCTGAATATAAATGACTCGATATCTGACAAGGTGAACGTCACGTGAACAACTGAGCCCTGAATCTTTATTTCTTCAGCGCGGTAATCCAATTACATTAGCTGTGCGTAATCCTCCATCTTGTTCTGAGCCATACAAACAAAGTTGTTTGATGGATGGAATCATTTATTTATTTACTTGCTCTGCTGTGAGTGGCTGTGGCGAGTTGGGCCTGCTGCTAAATTGATGTATAATTATTCATAGCCTTCAACAGATTACAAATGATCCATTGCTCATTTAAGATGATGGATCGCGGACTGATATCTTTCCTCCCTATTCCTCCATCATCAGACGCATCCATCAGACCGCCATTCTCCGTCCTGACAGGCTCAAACTGTGATCTCTCACCGTCATCTAAACTCTCACCAACCGTTACTTCGGTCTGTCCCCATAAATGACCAGCGCAGCCACGTAAATCACCGTCCAGGAGTCATAACAGAGCCGCTGCCTTTATATGGACTTCTGGACGTGTCGCGGCTGATCCAGTTCTGTGAGCTGTACGTCAGAGACAAGTGGACGTGGACAGCAGGAGACACTTACAGAGACAGCAGGCGCACAGAGAAGGGAGCGTTTAGGCTGATATCACCGCAAACAATCAAACAGTCAGACTTCTTTGAAAAAGTCTGACACCAGTTCATAAATGTGTCTCTGCAGCACACTGACGGAGACAGGACTGGATCAGAACATGGTGGTTCTGAGAGTTTCCTCTGTGTTTCAGGGTCGCTGCGCTCTGCTCTGTCCTGTCAGAGTCACAAAGGTTGTTTTCATCTAGAAACTAGAGAAGCTGGAGCTCCATGCTTCGTCCCCTCGGTCACTTTTAGTCTCGCTGTGATTTGACTCGGTTCTGCAGCAGGACAATGAGCCCAAACACACGTCAGGACCAAAGAAGACTGTGAAGTCCTGACATCATCGCTTGTAATGAAACAAATTATGTTGACGAGTGTTCTCGGCGAGAAAACAGAACTGGACCTCTTACCTTCAGCACGGTGGATCCCAGCTCCAGACCCACCAGGACCGTCCTGTCCACCAGCTCTGCTATCCTGGGGTCGGCCACCTTCAGGGAGTCCTGGACCAGGTCTGTGACGTCCACCTGCCAGTCGGGCCCCAGCATGGTGATGACCTGGTCGGTGCCCTCTGTGGAGGTGGTGTGGAACTGGGTCAGCACCTTGACCAGGGCCCGCTGGTACTGCAGCGTGCAGCCTCGGCTCACCGGGCGCCCGTCGTCTTCGTCGTCAGCGTCGCTGTCTCTGGTGCTCCTGGGAGGCAGAAACAGGAGGAAGGTGATTAGATCAGAGTTCTGCTCTGTACGGTACGGAAGCCCCGAGGGGCCAGTCCAGACTTTTTCTTTCTGGTGATCTGTTTCCTGCGTCTGATCTGAATCATTTTCTCTCCTGTGTTTATGATTTGAGACCTGCTGGGAAGAAAAGGTTTGCAGGATAATCTTTATACGTTCCTTCATTTTGTGTTCCATCTGTGTGAGTTATTGTTCCAGAGAAACGGCGACGTGTGAAACTGAGCGAAATCATTTCAGGAGGAAAACAAAATGTTTCAGAAGGAAAAATGAAGGAACGTCTGAAGATTATCCCGCAAAACTTTTCTTCCCAGCAGGTCTGAAATCATAAACACAGGAGAGAAAATGATTCAGATCAGACTCAGGAAACAAAATGTTTTCCCTCGGCCCGCCGGGCTCCAGGTTCTGTAACGAGGTGTCAGAGTCTCCTGAACAGCCGGTGGATGTTGTACCAGATGATTTTAACTGAAGTGAAACTAAACTCAGTACACAGATCCGGTCAGTGTGTCTGGACGCAGAGTCCCTCGAGGAGCGTTATAAAGTTAACCAATCAGAACTCGTGGCCTCTTCAAAGCGAGCAGCTGCTGCTAAACGGCGCTCGGCTCGGCGGCACGATGCTACGTCTCAATTTGTGCCGTCTGTTCTTAAGGATCTCTGCTCGTCTTGTAATTTGACATCATAGCACTGATGAGACGCTCGGCAGCGCTCCACACAGATCCATCACAATGTCTGTTCTGATGAGGAGGAAGTCCTCCGAGCCAGCAGGGAAGGAATGATCGGCACCAAAAAGCAGAGTTTTGGACCGGTGCCCTTCTTATTTCACAGGAGCCCCGGGCAGCGGGGTTAAACATGCCAGGTGCATCACCCACCGAGCGCAATCTGCTCCACGACAAGATGTATGAGCTCCCGACTTCCCTCAGCAGGCCTGACAATCTGCCAGCTCCCACTTAAAAATAGCTCCTCTGCTTAATATTTGCTTTGAATTAACTGTGAGGACGAGTTGAGATTCAGGAGAGGCGGCGGGCTGTCAGCCTCGACAAACTAGATATCCTACACATCGACTCAGGGAGCGGCTCCCATTATCAGGCCGAGCGCCGCTCATAGACACTCAGAGCGCTCGCAGGCAGCAGCAGACGCATTGTTGCACCTGCTCCCCCTGCAGGCGGCCATTACTAATTCATCTCTGCATGCCTCCCACACCTCCACCTCACCTCCACCTCAGCTCCACCTCACCTCCACCTCACCTCCACCTCACCTCCACCTCAGCTCCACCTCAGCTCCACCTCAGCTCCACCTCACCTCCACCTCAGCTCACCTCCACCTCAGCTCCACCTCAGCTCCACCTCAGCTCCACCTCACCTCCACCTCAGCTCCACCACAGCTCCACCTCAGCTCCACCACAGCTCCACCTCACCTTACCTCCACCTCTCCACACCTCCACCTCAGCTCCACCACAGCTCCGCCTCAGCTCCACCTCACCTCCTCCTCTCCACACCTCAGCTCCACCTCAGCACCACCTCAGCTCCACCTCAGCTCCGCCTCACCTCCACCTCACCTCCACCACAGCTCCGCCTCACCTCCACCTCACCTCCACCTCACCTCCACCACTGCAGCACTCTGCTCACAACACGTCAGCTCAAAGAACAAACACAGGAAGTCATGAAACTTTACTTCAGATAATCTGAATCATCTGCAGACAGAACACAAGGTTTCACCCCACAGACTCGTTGGCTGTAATAACTGCTAACATTATATCCTGGACCGGGTTGTAAGAACCGCCTGGTAAGAAAAATGAGTACAAACTGCCCAGATTGAGACCACTGATCGTACTGTGGCTCAGACGCAGCAGGGGCAGCGCTGGCTGCAGGTGACGTGGTGCTGGTGAGGCTCGCCGGGTCACTGGAGGCACCTGCAGGTTCATTCAAGCATCTTTAAGTTCACCTCTCTGCCTCTGATTACGCTCGGGTCAGGAACAACCACTTCTGCTCTACGGCTGGTTGAATTTGTTACTTTGAATGAATAAAAAATGCAAACGTCTTTTAAAGTCACTGTGATTTTCATACAATGTGGAGAAGCCACGTGAGTCGACACTGTGGAGGGTGGAAGCTGCAGACAGAGAGGCTGTGTGATGAAAACAGCAGCCGGGCTCTTCTGCAGACATCCTGCAATAATCCTGCATATTAACTCTGTCGTAACATAAGAATGAAATGCTGCAGTATAATTATTTGAGTTAACTTAAAACACTTTGTGGTTATGACGGCTTCTAAAGTTTCAGAGATGAGGGACAAAGGTTCTGAAACTCAGACGGTTTTATCATCGTTCAACCATCTGGAAGTCGAATCACTGTAAAGAAGTGAAAGAATAAAATCAGATGAAGATAAACTTTTAAAATAAACTGTGTTGAAAATAACTTTTAACGAGCAGGTGTGAGCAGAAGAACCTGATCTGTCGCGCTGAACTTCAGACGCAGTGAGATGTGAGTGTGAACTGTGGCTCAATGTTATGTTCAGACATCGGGTGGTTTCACGCTCTAACAGCGGTCTAACAGCGGTCTGACAGCGGTCTGACAGCGGTCTGACAGCTACCTGACAGCTGTCTAACAGCGGTCTGACAGCGGTCTAACAGCGGTCTAACAGCGGTCTGACAGCGGTCTAACAGCGGTCTAACAGCGGTCTGACAGCGGTCTGACAGCGGTCTAACAGCGGTCTGACAGCGGTCTAACAGCGGTCTAACAGCGGTCTGACAGCGGTCTAACAGCGGTCTAACAGCGGTCTAACAGCGGTCTAACAGCGGTCTAACAGCGGTCTGACAGCGGTCTAACAGCGGTCTAACAGCGGTCTGACAGCGGTCTAACAGCGGTCTGACAGCGGTCTAACAGCGGTCTAACAGCGGTCTAACAGCGGTCTAACAGCGGTCTGACAGCGGTCTAACAGCGGTCTAACAGCGGTCTGACAGCGGTCTAACAGCGGTCTGACAGCGGTCTAACAGCGGTCTAACAGCGGTCTAACAGCGGTCTAACAGCGGTCTAACAGCGGTCTGACAGCGGTCTAACAGCGGTCTGACAGCGGTCTAACAGCGGTCTAACAGCGGTCTAACAGCGGTCTAACAGCGGTCTGACAGCGGTCTAACAGCGGTCTAACAGCGGTCTGACAGCGGTCTAACAGCGGTCTAACAGCGGTCTGACAGCGGTCTAACAGCGGTCTAACAGCGGTCTAACAGCGGTCTAACAGCGGTCTAACAGCGGTCTAACAGCGGTCTGACAGCGGTCTAACAGCGGTCTAACAGCGGTCTGACAGCGGTCTAACAGCGGTCTGACAGCGGTCTAACAGCGGTCTAACAGCGGTCTGACAGCGGTCTAACAGCGGTCTGACAGCGGTCTAACAGCGGTCTAACAGCGGTCTGACAGCGGTCTAACAGCGGTCTGACAGCGGTCTAACAGCGGTCTGACAGCGGTCTAACTCTAACCCACCTACACAGCTCCACATCATCTCCGTGATACCAAACAAACATGCAACACGTACAGATTTAAACGGTGGTTTGCAGAAATGTAAAATATTTTATTCTGGTGACTGGGCCGTTAAATCAAAGACAGATCAACTTTTAGATCAAATAACTATATTCAAATTCCCGAGTGAAGACTTTATATTTCACAGAACTTCCTCTGGTCCACATCAGCTCTGTGGCCTGGACGTGGTCTGGCCTGGTCTGGACCCCCTGCGGTGCGGTGGACCGACAGCAGCCGGAGGACGTCAGTAGCTGCCGTGCTGCAGGTAAGCGAGTTAACTCCACAGCAGCAGACGTTGAGGCTGCACACTCACTTACTCATCCAGTTAAAGGCAGAGAGAAACCCGGTGAGACAGTCCGGCTCTCTCTGTCTCTGTCAAGGAGCTTCACAACTGTGAGCTCAGGTCAGAGAAAGTTTACCTTCCTCAGTCTGTACCTGAAAATAAGGTTGATATTTTTTCTCCCCCAGAAGAAAATTGTCTGTTCTTATTAGAGTCTCTGATACAAACGAACACGCTGAAGCTTCAGTGCACACGGCTGCCCGCCCGATTACACTTTCTTCCTCTTTTAGAGCATGTTACTGGATAATGCAGCCAGTGAGCAATTCTGCTGCACTGTATCAGCGGCCCACTGCAGGCCGGAGACCTCGCTGTGCATGAAGTTCACAGTGTGTCACGTTGCACAAGAGAAGGAGCAGAGGACGGAGAGAGAGAGAGAGAGAGAGAGAGAGAGAGAGAGAGAGGAGCAGAGGACGGAGAGAGAGAGAGAGAGAGAGAGAGAGAGAGAGAGAGAGAGAGAGAGAGAGAGAGAGAGGAGCAGAGGATGGAGAGAGAGAGACAGAGAGAGGAGAGGATGGAGAGAGAGAGAGAGAGAGAGAGAGAGAGGACGGAGAGAGAGAGAGAGAGAGAGAGAGAGAGAGAGAGAGGAGCAGAGGACGGAGAGAGAGAGAGAGAGAGAGGAGCAGAGGATGGAGAGAGAGAGAGAGAGAGAGAGAGAGAGAGAGAGAGGAGCAGAGGACGGAGAGAGAGAGAGAGAGAGAGAGACAGAGACAGAGAGAGAGAGAGAGAGAGAGGAGCAGAGGGAAACAAAGGGTGGAGGAGGCGAGGGAGCGTTGGAGGTTGAGTAAAGGAGAGCGACTTAATGAAAAGACAATCACTCAAATAAACAGAGCAGCTTCAGCAGCGTCAGATAATCAGCGTGATTTGGTGTTTGAGACGACTAATGAGTTGTTCTAAACTGTATCAGAGCTCTTCTTCTTCTGTGGTGTTACGTACAACGCCTTGAAAACATCGTGTCATTCGTTATCAGCGCTCCATAACGACTGAACAAACAGGAGGAAGGTCGACACGGAGAGGAGCCGTCAGTCCTCAGAGTCCACAGGAAAGCTTGTCCGTCCTGTCGGCAGGTTGTTGGCTCGCGTCTCGTTGCATTGATGGCTCTCGTCCAGGTTGTTGTTTTGCAAATCACAAATCTCAAGTGTGGACACTCAGGTTCAAGTCTCAAGGTCTAAACTTTGAGTTTGACACATGAAGCAACGTGTTCTCACTCCAACTCATCTCTCAACAGTAATATGTCATATCCTACATCCTGTTAGACTTTCAAAATAAAGCTTGCTGACATGCAGGTCACATATTATGATGCATTATGATGTTTGGACTGTTTTTAACTTAGTGGTCACAGTTTAGTCAGGTCACATCTCACCTCCGACCACCAGGCGGCCTCTCTCGTTACAGACTGAGCTAGAGGGCTGCGGGTCAAACCGTTTCACTGAAAGCAGATCGTTTGAGCTTGAAAGAAGTTCTGTGTTCACATGAGAATGTAATGAAAACGCTGCTCGTGCTCTCGGATCCACAAAAACGTCTGAAGACGCTGCAGCATACACGCCAGGCCAGTAGGTGGCAGCGTAACTCTGCAATGAACAGCATGAGATCGCAATCAAACGCTTTTCCTACAGGATGGTGAGTCATGACATCACAGGGAGTCATGACATCACAGGGAGTCATGACATCACAGGGAGTCATGACATCACAGGGAGTCATGAAATCACAGTGACAGTGCAGCACATCGACTCTTCATCTTGTGTGAAATGTTAATTTTGGGGTATTTTAACCTTCTTTGTTTAAATCAGAGGCAGCAGAGAGCTGACAGGAAGTGATGGATGACACCGAGGACTCTGACCCGGTCTGGCCAACCCTCCTGATTGTTCTGGTCCTCCTGGTTTCACATCGATCCTGTATTTTGATTTGTGACGAATGTTCTGCTGTAACGTTGCTCCTCATCGTCCTCAGTGAGTCGGAGACAGACGGAGGACAGAGAAGGAAATGCTGCTAATTTCAGACATCCTGGAAATAATTGTTCCTGTTTCTACTGAGAGTTTTATATGAATGTTGTAAAGAGTGTCGCCGACGTCAATCAGCACGGAGAGGCTGACAAACAGCGTGTTGGCTCAGCCTCTCTGAGGGAGACGGTCACACAATGAATAAATGAAGAGAAACTGATGAATATTAATTTATGCCACAGATTCACATCAGAGAGGAGAATTATTCTCAACTCTGTCCTGAGAATTAGAAATCCAATTGGAGGTATTTAACATAAAAATGCTGTCGTCCTGCACTAAGTGTTTCCTTCTGTATCCAACCAGCAGCCGTCAGGACTCACAGCTCAGCACACCCACTGCTGTTCAGGTCTCAAGGCCCGCCGGACTCAAACCGGGAGGTTCTGAACGCAGCTCAGCGCCTTAAACTGTTTTCTGTCGTCGACCCTGACTTTTAAAAATAATGTGAAATATCCAAAAATGTGCCTGTTTGTGACATTTTAAGGTCAACATGAGCTGCAACGCTTCACTTTCAAGTCGCCTTCATTTCCATGGCAACTGTGCACGCGACCCGTCTGAGGAGGACCATGTGATGCTGTCGAGAGCTGCAGAACCAGCTGGTAAATGGACCTTGATTGGATTTGTGTTGTCAGTTTACAAACTGATGTCATCACGTCTTGTTTCTTCCATCTAATGTGTGAAATATGTGTTTACCACAGCAGCCTCCATGTGGCTGTGTTACATGTGATGGATGTGTTTTTGGTGACGGCTTTATTACTTTTCAGACTCTGTGATTCACGAGAGTCTTGACATCGACAGCGAGCGCAATTACCCTGAAATAAGACGATGGCTGTTTTCAATACAGAACAAACGAATCGATCAATCAGGAGGAGCAGACGTCAGCGGGAGGCCGCCGCCGCCGCCGCCGCTACATGCTACATGAGTCTGAATGTTAAAATACAGGACAGGCGCTGTGGTTCTGCTGCGGCTCTGGAACAAAAAGAACAATATCCATACATCACAGGACGCGTCCAGCAGCAGGATTATGACTGCAAACAAAGACTCCTGTGGGAAGAGGCGTCTCATCAGGATGTGAATGTAGCACCATCCAGAATGATAGCAGCCCTCTTTGTCTGAACTACAGGGAGAAGAAAATTACATACACTCAGTAAATCCAAATGACAGCACGCAAGAAAGCAATGCTTCAGCTGCAGTGGAATGAATTCCTCCGGCCCGGCGGTGTGGCAATCATCGAGCACTAAAATAGCTCACGAGGGGTCTTTGATGGCTGTTTTCATGGAGGCACAGCCAAGTCAGATGCAAACAAAATGGGCTGAGAGAATTGTGGAGACACACAGAAACTTTCAAACTGCACCGCTCTGTTTGAGACAAACAGTCAAACCAACACAACACAACACAACACAACACAACACAACACAACAACATGTGAACGTCTCACTAAAAGCGCACACAGTGTGTATTTCCTCAGCTGCAGCTTCTGAACATTAGAGCTTCTTGCTCATTATCACATCACACAATCCTCGTCAGCAAACAGACCTGCTCGGCTCTCAGCGCCGCCAGCAGAACTAACCCGGATATCTTTGTAGCCAGTTTGCGGCGACACAGCTGATTATTTTAACGAGACGTGAGGAATCTGCAGCTGTTTCTGTGGCGACAACATGTGGACATTTGTGAAAAGACGTCAGGACATTTTCAGGCCGTGTTTGTGGAGATAAAATCCGGTTCTCTGAGCCGAACGCTAACCAGCTGGTTCCTGTGTGTAGAACTAAGCTGACCATAAAACTGAAAACAGTTTTATTCACTGATTGCAGAAACACACAACCCTCCTCCTGCTGTTTGATACTGAGGGAGTGCAGAAATATAAAGGTAATATTGTCATAGAGAGTTGAACCGTATGATCAACCCGATCAACAGTGTGACAAACACAACCCGTCTGATCGTCTGCAGGCTCCTACAGCCACTGAGTAAAATGAATGAATGGTGCTAAAATGAGGATTTAAGACACATTTTACACGTCGGAATAATACACATCTCCAGCCCATTATAGCCCGTTGGGGATCTCTGAGAGATGAGGCGATGCAAGATGTTTTCCAAGCACTCCAGGTCATTGGAAATACCTTAATTCTTCAAACAGCTCCTTAAACATGCCATTTGTATTCAGGTCTGGTAGAAATGGATCCGGTCGCTGGTGATGTACTCCAGCAGCAGCGACAGCAGCCGCCCGCGTCAGTCTTAATGCTGCCATTAAACATTTCCTAAATGAAGGGTTGTGGGCCTGTTTGTAGCTGCTCCATGCATGACATGAATACACAGATATTTTAATGAGCTCAGGTTCTTTAACCTGAGAGAGTGTTTCTCATCAGGTCCTGACTCCAGCAGCCAGAACCTCCCACACACAGACGTCTTCTACACACTTTATTCTTTTAATGTTCGGAGGAAAAAGCTTGTTGGTCTGTTATTGCTGCTGGATTCCTTCTATTGACGAGAGCGTCTGTAACATGAGGAGCGCGACGATCAGCCGCGATCCTGCACAGTGTGCAGGGAACAAACCTGATGTGTAAAGGTGTTGGATCAACGACACGTTCAGAGAAAAACTCCTCACTGCTACTGATATGAAATATATTAAAATGGATCTGCTCTGATAAATGATCCTCGTGTCTGATCAGCTAAACATCAACGTCTCAATAGTTCACAAACTCATCTGCAGTGAAGAAACAATGTTTTATTAAACTGTGTAGAGAACATGAGCGAGCTGCGACACGACTCCTTAAAGACACTGTGTGTTATTTCAGAGCAGTGAGTGACCGACGTCTCTGACTGAGTTAATATGTTTTTACATCGTTTGTGCATATTTGATTAAAGATATTGATATCCAGTTAGTTATTATGGATATACAGAGGTTTATAACAGTTGGTTATTATGGATATATGGAGGTTTATAACAGTTGGTTATTATGGATATATGGAGGTTTATAACAGTTGGTTATTATGGATATATGGAGGTTTATAACAGTTGGTTATTATGGATATATGGAGGTTTATAACAGTTAGTTATTATGGATATACAGAGGTTTATAACAGTTAGTTATTATGGATATATGAAGGTTTATAGTAGTTAGTTATTATGGATATGTGGAGGTTTATAACAGTTAGTTATTATGGATATACAGAGGTTTATAACAGTTAGTTATTATGGATATATGGAGGTTTATAGTAGTTAGTTATTATGGATATATGGAGGTTTATAACAGTTAGTTATTATGGATATACGGAGGTTTATAACAGTTAGTTATTATGGATATATGGAGGTTTATAACAGTTAGTTATTATGGATATACGGAGGTTTATAACAGTTAGTTATTATGGATATACAGAGGTTTATAACAGTTAGTTATTATGGATATATGAAGGTTTATAGTAGTTAGTTATTATGGATATATGGAGGTTTATAACAGTTATTATGGATATATGAAGGTTTATAACAGTTGGTTATTATGGATATATGGAGGTTTATAACAGTTAGTTATTATGGACATATGGAGGTTTATAACAGTTAGTTATTATGGATATATGAAGGTTTATAGTAGTTAGTTATTATGGATATATGGAGGTTTATAACAGTTAGTTATTATGGACATATGGAGGTTTATAGTAGTTAGTTATTATGGATATATGAAGGTTTATAGTAGTTAGTTATTATGGATATACAGAGGTTTATAGTAGTTAGTTATTATGGATATACAGAGGTTTATAACAGTTAGTTATTATGGATATACAGAGGTTTATAACAGTTAGTTATTATGGATATACAGAGGTTTATAACAGTTAGTTATTATGGATATATGGAGGTTTATAACAGTTAGTTATTATGGATATATGGAGGTTTATAACAGTTAGTTATTATGGATATACAGAGGTTTATAACAGTTAGTTATTATGGATATATGGAGGTTTATAACAGTTAGTTATTATGGATATATGGAGGTTTATAACAGTTAGTTATTATGGATATATGGAGGTTTATAACAGTTAGTTATTATGGATATATGGAGGTTTATAACAGTTAGTTATTATGGATATACGGAGGTTTATAACAGTTAGTTATTATGGATATACAGAGGTTTATAACAGTTAGTTATTATGGATATATGGAGGTTTATAACAGTTAGTTATTATGGATATACAGAGGTTTATAACAGTTAGTTATTATGGATATACAGAGGTTTATAACAGTTAGTTATTATGGATATATGGAGGTTTATAGTAGTTAGTTATTATGGATATATGGAGGTTTATAACAGTTAGTTATTATGGATATACAGAGGTTTATAACAGTTAGTTATTATGGATATATGGAGGTTTATAACAGTTAGTTATTATGGATATACAGAGGTTTATAACAGTTAGTTATTATGGATATATGGAGGTTTATAACAGTTAGTTATTATGGATATACAGAGGTTTATAACAGTTAGTTATTATGGATATATGGAGGTTTATAACAGTTAGTTATTATGGATATACAGAGGTTTATAACAGTTAGTTATTATGGATATATGGAGGTTTATAACAGTTAGTTATTATGGATATATGGAGGTTTATAACAGTTAGTTATTATGGATATATGGAGGTTTATAACAGTTAGTTATTATGGATATATGGAGGTTTATAACAGTTAGTTATTATGGATATACAGAGGTTTATAACAGTTAGTTATTATGGATATATGGAGGTTTATAACAGTTAGTTATTATGGATATACAGAGGTTTATAACAGTTAGTTATTATGGATATATGGAGGTTTATAACAGTTAGTTATTATGGATATATGGAGGTTTATAACAGTTGGTTATTATGGATATACAGAGGTTTATAACAGTTAGTTATTATGGACATATGGAGGTTTATAGTAGTTAGTTATTATGGATATATGGAGGTTTATAACAGTTAGTTATTATGGATATACAGAGGTTTATAACAGTTAGTTATTATGGATATATGGAGGTTTATAACAGTTAGTTATTATGGATATACAGAGGTTTATAACAGTTAGTTATTATGGATATACAGAGGTTTATAACAGTTAGTTATTATGGATATATGGAGGTTTATAGTAGTTAGTTATTATGGATATATGAAGGTTTATAGTAGTTAGTTATTATGGATATATGGAGGTTTATAACAGTTAGTTATTATGGATATACAGAGGTTTATAACAGTTAGTTATTATGGACATATGGAGGTTTATAGTAGTTAGTTATTATGGATATATGAAGGTTTATAGTAGTTAGTTATTATGGATATATGGAGGTTTATAACAGTTAGTTATTATGGATATACAGAGGTTTATAACAGTTAGTTATTATGGATATATGGAGGTTTATAACAGTTAGTTATTATGGATATATGGAGGTTTATAACAGTTAGTTATTATGGATATACAGAGGTTTATAACAGTTAGTTATTATGGATATACAGAGGTTTATAACAGTTAGTTATTATGGATATACAGAGGTTTATAACAGTTAGTTATTATGGATATATGGAGGTTTATAACAGTTAGTTATTATGGATATATGGAGGTTTATAACAGTTAGTTATTATGGATATATGGAGGTTTATAACAGTTAGTTATTATGGATATATGGAGGTTTATAACAGTTAGTTATTATGGATATACAGAGGTTTATAACAGTTAGTTATTATGGACATATGGAGGTTTATAGTAGTTAGTTATTATGGATATATGAAGGTTTATAGTAGTTAGTTATTATGGATATACAGAGGTTTATAACAGTTAGTTATTATGGATATATGGAGGTTTATAATAGTTAGTTATTATGGATATATGGAGGTTTATAACAGTTAGTTATTATGGATATACAGAGGTTTATAACAGTTAGTTATTATGGATATACGGAGGTTTATAACAGTTAGTTATTATGGATATACAGAGGTTTATAACAGTTAGTTATTATGGATATATGGAGGTTTATAACAGTTAGTTATTATGGATATATGGAGGTTTATAACAGTTAGTTATTATGGATATACAGAGGTTTATAACAGTTAGTTATTATGGATATATGGAGGTTTATAACAGTTAGTTATTATGGATATACAGAGGTTTATAACAGTTAGTTATTATGGATATATGGAGGTTTATAGTAGTTAGTTATTATGGATATATGAAGGTTTATAGTAGTTAGTTATTATGGATATACAGAGGTTTATAACAGTTAGTTATTATGGATATATGGAGGTTTATAGTAGTTAGTTATTATGGATATATGAGGTTTATAGTAGTTAGTTATTATGGATATATGGAGGTTTATAACAGTTAGTTATTATGGATATACAGAGGTTTATAACAGTTAGTTATTATGGACATATGGAGGTTTATAACAGTTAGTTATTATGGATATATGGAGGTTTATAGTAGTTAGTTATTATGGATATATGGAGGTTTATAACAGTTAGTTATTATGGATATACAGAGGTTTATAACAGTTAGTTATTATGGATATATGGAGGTTTATAACAGTTAGTTATTATGGATATATGGAGGTTTATAACAGTTAGTTATTATGGATATACAGAGGTTTATAACAGTTAGTTATTATGGATATATGGAGGTTTATAACAGTTAGTTATTATGGATATACAGAGGTTTATAACAGTTAGTTATTATGGACATATGGAGGTTTATAGTAGTTAGTTATTATGGATATATGAAGGTTTATAGTAGTTAGTTATTATGGATATATGGAGGTTTATAACAGTTAGTTATTATGGATATACAGAGGTTTATAACAGTTAGTTATTATGGATATACAGAGGTTTATAGTAGTTAGTTATTATGGATATACAGAGGTTTATAGTAGTTAGTTATTATGGATATACAGAGGTTTATAACAGTTGGTTATTATGGATATATGAAGGTTTATAGTAGTTAGTTATTATGGATATATGGAGGTTTATAGTAGTTAGTTATTATGGATATATGAAGGTTTATAGTAGTTAGTTATTATGGATATATGGAGGTTTATAACAGTTAGTTATTATGGATATATGAAGGTTTATAGTAGTTAGTTATTATGGATATTTGGAGGTTTATAGTAGTTAGTTATTATGGATAATTGGAGGTTCTTTGGAGGAAAAGAAGTGGCAGCCAGGTCAAGAAGTCGTGGAGAGTGAGACTTCACCTCCTCCAGCCTCTGAGCAGGAGCAGGGATAACCTGCTAGCACAGATTCAGCAGTCCTGCTGTGAATTAAACCTCTATATTGTCACCATGACAACGGGTAGGCACATGTGATAATTATTCTCATTTTAATTTCTAATTTTGCCTGCTGTGGTGAATCTAGTCTGAATTGTGGTGGTGTGTGTAGTCTGGGTGTGTCGTCTCTGTTAAATGACGATGTTTTTCTCTTAACACCTACAAAGCGTCCTGTAGGCCTGATGCAGATAGACAGTGGAGGAAGAAATGATAATAGGAAATGTTTTACCTGCTCTGATAGCTGCACATCACTCAGCAGGCTTATAGTGACAGAAAATTTGCTTTATTTGTGATTCAAATGTGGCGATGAGGACCCAACGATTGGCCTTCCTTTCCTTCTCAAACTATGTTGAAATTGCATCTTTAACAGCCTAATTTTCAAAGTTTCCCGGCCGGACCCCGTTAGAAAGAGACTCTGCCTGCAGGCAGTGATGCCAGTAAACTCTAATCTGACAACTTTTTTCAGTAACGAGTAATCTAACACGTTAATATTTCCAAACCAGTAATCAGATTAAAGTTGCTTATTCAAGTCACTGTGCGTTACTATTATTTTTTATTTTTCTTCTTGCGTCTCGCTGAATGATGTCACCTGTGTGACAGTCGACACAAACAACAGGAGGGAGGAGAGAGATGCACGTTTTCCAGCTGGAAATACACTCGCATAGCTAAAGATGAGGATATTAAGGTTCGTTGTACACTCAGTGCTGGCTCTACTTTTTAAAGGAGTAATCAGTAATCAGATTACTTTTTCAAGGTAACTGAGGGAACACTGTCTGCAGGGCTAAAGCCCCGGATGTTTTGCACTCCTAGCGACGCCCCTGATCTGGATCTGAAAGTGTTTCCTGTCAGAGCCGCGAGGGAATTCTTGTTGAAGTTTGTGGTTAAACAGACTTTCATGTTCCTGAATGAGCTCCGTCTTTAAACGCTGTGTTCAGAGGACACACAGTCTGTAAGTGTGTCACTGACTGATGAAGAGGAGCTGTAACTTCTACAGACTCATGTTTGACAGCGTGCTGGTCTTTCTGCTTTATGATGTTAACATGTTGTTTCACTCTGCGGTGAAACCAACAGGAGATATTAAATGTTTGCATTGATAAAAGAAGTCGAGCTGGGAGCTAATCCGCTGGAGTCTCTGGAAGGAGGTGATACGCTTGTATTTGTCAAAGATACGGACAATATAAAGAAGCTTCACTGCGGATCTTTGACGGATCACAGACTGAGATATCTCTGTAAACACTGGACCCTGAAAACCCCCAAATCAGCAAATATAAATATAATATCCTGACAGTAAATTCACTAAAGATGATTTTGTTGGAAGTCTCCATCTATTAAGTTCATCTGGACAGAGACACATGGAGACACAGAGTCTGACTTCAGATTTATGATATTATGAGGTTGTTTTTCAATTTCAAATTTCATGTGTAAAATCTGAATTGTGCTGAATCTAACCAGTTGTTATTGCAGTAGATCTGATTCAGTCGACACAGAGAGAGTCTGCTGTCGTCCAAAAGCTTCAGTATCTCCCTCACAGAACAACAGATATCCAGCAGGAAGCTTCCTGTGTTGGTGCTCAGAGACTAAGTGTTTTGAGGGTTCACAAACATGA
The DNA here is from genome assembly GCA_963678695.2 of Diplodus puntazzo. Taxonomy (NCBI): domain Eukaryota; kingdom Metazoa; phylum Chordata; class Actinopteri; order Spariformes; family Sparidae; genus Diplodus; species Diplodus puntazzo. The sequence continues at coordinate 32,302,234 of OZ023167.1, read as the reverse complement.
CAACAACCTCATAGAACAATTTGCACTTGAGAGCCTGGATGTGTGAGAACAGTTCTGCCGCGTACCTGAGACCGAACGTCTAATTGGAGCAAAACAAGCAACTGCACATCAGATCCTGGACAGCAGAGATGGACCGATGTGTAACACTGCAGGCTTCCTGCTGATTACGGATAAATACAGTACATGCAAAACCTCCATCACACCTAGCGCCTCCGCTGTTGCTCTTACCCCTCGAGTACAGACGAGGGGAGGACAGACAGCACAGAGACGTTACCATGAGTTGTGACGGTGCCTCACCTCCGGTCGGGCAGGATGGGGACCCTCCAGCCTTTGATGAAGCTCAGGTTGTTGTCAGAAAGTTCCACCTGCAGAGGAAGTTTGGGCACCCAGACGGTCAGCTCCAGCGGCGCGCTCAGGTGCTCGTAGCTGAAGATGACCCTCGCGCTCATGGACCCCCGCGTCTCCTTCCCGTTGACGAACACGTAGTCACAATTCATGGACACCTAGAACAGATCAGGGTCAGAAGTCAGACCATCTATATGGTAATGGACACAATGGTGGCGGAGGATCTTAGCGATGTGTGATGATATATGACACAGTATGGAGGCAGCTGTCGGCGCCACAATTCATCACGGAGCTTCTCAAGGTTGATCTTTGTGCAGGGCAAATATACAGCAGAGATGTGAGGTGTGAAAGTTCACGGCACATAACACGCTTGATTTTGGCTGAAAGAATCAGCTAGCCAACATTTAAACAAAGCACAGAATATGAATCAGCTTCTTATGTTTCTCTGTGTTTCTCTGTGCTCATGGTCCGGCTCGGTTCAGGGGAGAACAAACACTTGGTTTGGGTCATAAAAAGGTTCTGCCAACACAGACTCCTCAAACTCCATCATACCTCAGAGATGATTTACATACATGGAGGCAGAACAGACAGCGGAGCTGCTAAGCTAACGGCGTTAGTGACCTGTGATCACCTGCAGAAGGTGACTGTTTGTCTACATTTATGTTTTTATGGATCCAGCATTTAAAAGACAACTTTATCTTTTATTTGAAATCATGTTTCTGAGTCCAGTATTCTCTCATTTAGTGAACGTTTATAGACGTGTTTACTGATCATGAGAGTTTAAAATAAGACTGTAATTCATGATTCACTATTTCATCAATAATCTGAATCAAATCGACAACAAACTTTATATCCTCAGGAGGAGGAAGAGAGGAGGACTTTATATCATCAGAAGGAGGAGAGGAGGACTTTATATCATCAGGAGGAGGAGAGGAGGACTTTATATCATCAGGAGGAGGAGAGGAGGACTTTATATCATCAGGAGGAGGAGAGGAGGACTTTATATCATCAGGAGGAGAGGAGGACTTTATATCATCAGGAGGAGGAGAGGAGGACTTTATATCATCGGGAGGAGAGGAGGACTTTATATCATCAGGAGGAGAGGAGGACTTTATATCATCAGGAGGAGGAGAGGAGGACTTTATATCATCAGGAGGAGGAGAGGAGGACTTTATATCATCAGGAGGAGGAGAGGAGGACTTTATATCATCGGGAGGAGAGGAGGACTTTATATCATCAGGAGGAGAGGAGGACTTTATATCATCAGGAGGAGGAGAGGAGGACTTTATATCATCAGGAGGAGGAGAGGAGGACTTTATATCATCAGGAGGAGGAGAGGAGGACTTTATATCATCAGGAGGAGAGGAGGACTTTATATCATCAGGAGGAGGAGAGGAGGACTTTATATCATCAGGAGGAGGAGAGGAGGACTTTATATCATCAGGAGGAGGAGAGGAGGACTTTATATCATCAGGAGGAGGAGAGGAGGACTTTATATCATCGGGAGGAGAGGAGGACTTTATATCATCAGGAGGAGAGGAGGACTTTATATCATCAGGAGGAGGAGAGGAGGACTTTATATCATCAGGAGGAGGAGAGGAGGACTTTATATCATCAGGAGGAGGAGAGGAGGACTTTATATCATCAGGAGGAGAGGAGGACTTTATATCATCAGGAGGAGAGGAGGACTTTATATCATCAGGAGGAGGAGAGGAGGACTTTATATCATCAGGAGGAGGAGAGGAGGACTTTATATCATCAGGAGGAGAGGAGGACTTTATATCATCAGGAGGAGGAGAGGAGGACTTTATATCATCAGGAGGAGGAGAGGAGGACTTTATATCATCGGGAGGAGAGGAGGACTTTATATCATCAGGAGGAGAGGAGGACTTTATATCATCAGGAGGAGGAGAGGAGGACTTTATATCATCAGGAGGAGGAGAGGAGGACTTTATATCATCAGGAGGAGGAGAGGAGGACTTTATATCATCGGGAGGAGGAGAGGAGGACTTTATATCATCAGGAGGAGGAGAGGAGGACTTTATATCATCAGGAGGAGGAGAGGAGGACTTTACATCATCAGGAGGAGGAGAGGAGGACTTTATATCATCATCAGGAGGAGAGGAGGACTTTATATCATCAGGAGGAGGAGGAGGACTTTATATCATCAGGAGGAGGAGAGGAGGACTTTATATCATCAGGAGGAGAAGAGGAGGACTTTATATCATCGGGAGGAGAGGAGGACTTTATATCATCAGGAGGAGAGGAGGACTTTATATCATCGGGAGGAGAGGAGGACTTTATATCATCAGGAGGAGAGGAGGACTTTATATCATCAGGAGGAGGAGAGGAGGACTTTATATCATCAGGAGGAGGAGAGGAGGACTTTACATCATCAGGAGGAGGAGAGGAGGACTTTATATCATCAGGAGGAGGAGAGGAGGACTTTATATCATCAGGAGGAGAGGAGGACTTTATATCATCAGGAGGAGAGGAGGACTTTATATCATCAGGAGGAGGAGAGGAGGACTTTATATCATCGGGAGGAGAGGAGGACTTTATATCATCAGGAGGAGAGGAGGACTTTATATCATCGGGAGGAGAGGAGGACTTTATATCATCAGGAGGAGAGGAGGACTTTATATTATCAGGAGGAGGAGAGGAGGACTTTATATCATCAGGAGGAGGAGAGGAGGACTTTACATCATCAGGAGGAGGAGAGGAGGACTTTACATCATCAGGAGGAGGAGAGGAGGACTTTATATCATCAGGAGGAGAGGAGGACTTTATATCATCAGGAGGAGAGGAGGACTTTATATCATCATCAGGAGGAGAGGAGGACTTTATATCATCAGGAGGAGGAGAGGACTTTATATCATCAGGAGGAGGAGAGGAGGACTTTATATCATCAGGA
>OZ023167.1:32162657-32298875 GCA_963678695.2 Diplodus puntazzo | reverse complement strand
GGAGGAGAGGAGGACTTTACATCATCAGGAGGAGGAGAGGAGGACTTTACATCATCAGGAGGAGGAGAGGAGGACTTTATATCATCAGGAGGAGAGGAGGACTTTATATCATCAGGAGGAGAGGAGGACTTTATATCATCAGGAGGAGGAGAGGATAACTGGGTTTGTGTGTTTGGTTCTGAAGCGTCACCATTAAAACAGTGATGTAATCAGTGAACATCTCAGACTGTCTGTGAGTTGATACCAGCAGGAGCCTGTTGGACTCTTCTGATGATGTGAATGTGAACATGTATCACGTGTTTCCACTGAGGCCGTGCAGTCAGCAGGTTTCTCTGCGGCCTTGGCGGCTCGGTGCTGATCCGCAGCTGTAAACAAAGCTGCTGGCTGAGTTCTGCTCGGATCTCATTTGCATCTTTTATGCAGTCAAATGATGTCTTGGTAGTAACTCAGTGTTTGTTGAGCGTGCGCAGTGTGAATCAGCGATGCGGGCCACGTCTCCGGCCCTGCACCTCGGCTGTCCGCTCGCTGCATCATGATCTATGAACAATTAGACACATGATCTGCCAACACAAGCTTTTAGGCAAACACATAATTCATATCACATGAAGGCTGACAGCAGCGCCACATTTCACATGAACTTTAGCTCATCACACCTACACGCCGCATTAACAGACATATTCACGTGTCTCATGAGGCGGTACTGTAGCGTGAGCTCATCTGCGACAGAGTGTGGACTCAATATATGGACAGTTCTAAATTTAACGCTCAGCAAATGCCATTTTTAACTTAAAGCCATTCTTTAGCTTCCCCATCTCGTCAGAAAGCTCCGGCTCTATTTGAATTATCATAAATACTTGTCCCCCTCCAACACTAAATTATTAACTGCGATGGATCTGGAGGGCTTTGCTTTTGGGCTCCCGTCGAAGATTTATCTAGTGGTGGGAGGTAGCTGGCATTGTAATCAGAGGATCTAATCTCCTGCAAATGGAGGTCGGGCTGGCCAGTCTTCTCAGGGCTGGGGATTCATCATAACTGGGAGGAGGTCCGGGTAATATAATTCCCCCTCCATGCAGACTGGCGGAGGGGGTGGAGGGTGGAGGAGGGTGGAGGGACTTCTTAAGATGACAGTCGTTCCCTCTGCTTCAGTTAATGCAGTTCTGCAGGCTCTGACCTCCGGCTCCTGCAGTATCAGCTCCTCTGTGTTATTGTTCTGTCTGCTCGGTCGGAGCTGCAGAAGAAGAAGAAGTAACTCAGCACAGTGACCCCGGCCACCTTGATTAATCACAGCGTGGCCTGCTGCACGAAAGTGAGCGGAGAACATCTGCCTGACATGAACTCCCTCCGCCTGCAGCCACACACACACGTGCAGGCACGCACACACTGACGGAGCGCCGTCGCTGCAGCGACGCTTCAGCTCCCGCGGCTACTGCTGCTGATAAACTTGGCCGGCTAATTGCAAGTCAAAAGCTGTTAGCAACTGCGGGTATCAGTGGCCCTGTGGGGGCTCGCTGAGGAGGGCTTTCACACACTGAGCCGCCACACGCCGTCACACTGCTGCTAATGCGCTGTGGCATCCTCCGTGGTGCCAGCAGATTGCCTGGGCGGAGACGGATCATCAGGACAAGTGAGGGCGCTGGCTGCTGTTGGTGCTGCAGCGCTCACGTGACGCTCAGTGAGCGACCGGCGAGGTTAATAAAGGTGAGGACACCTCAGGACCTCTCACACATTTATTCCATAACATTAACTGAATTAATTTCCCAAACGGTTCCAGTGGAGGCAGCAGCTTCTGTCCTTCAAGCTAGCAGCGCTTTAATAGCATCCGGACGTGATCATTCATGAACACAGAGCAGCTGATTCTCTGCTCAGCCACGTTCTGCACCAGCAACACATTCATCACCACAACGTGTTATTCCATCCTGACGATCACACGGTTAACACAGGCTCATCATTTACACCCCCAACAGATACTTAGACATTTAGTCCTGGACCTCCACAGAGGCAGGAGAGGCACCAGAGACCAGGTCGCCTCCTCCAGCAGGTCAGGTCTCGTAGTCCACAGGACATTTCTGGAGCTTCCCAGTAAAACAGCGTTCACTGTTCCTGCTTTAAATCGATGCAGCAGAGACATCTAGTATGCAGTATGATGCAAAGACTTGGGTTCCTACACTTCCCATAATGCAACTCCCCTCCTTCCTAATAATAATGATGGTTTTGGCCTGTTGGGGGCAACAGAAACAAGTAGAGAACAGAAACGTGATGAACCTTTAACTACACGTTAGTTATAGATGTACAATATGTTCCCTCTTTAGTTTTCTTTTAGAGACGTGTTAACTGATTATGAAGGTATAAATTCGGCTGTAATTCATAATTTACTATTTGATGAATAACCAGTAAACTGAGTGAAAAAAGAACAGTCTGGAGTCCTGTGTGGATGTTGGCTCTGGATGTAGAGGATGAAGTTCTGTGGACGCTCAGTCAGGACAGTGTACAGATTTTAATTTATAGAGCATGTTGAACATTAACGTGGCAGCAGGAAAGAGAAAGAAAACGACACGCAACCTCCGGGACTCCAGCCCCAGTTACCACGGTTACACATGCAGATGTATGTGCCAGCTGGTCGACCTACAGATCAATGTAGAAATAAAGAAAAGCTTGAACGTGTTGGAGCTGTTATCATCCCAGAGGTGGTCAGAACCAACACTCAGCTGGCTGCCGTTGTTCTCTCGCTCTCAAACACTCGACAGGACGTCAAGTGATTTTCTCTCCCACGTCTCAAAGTCAAAGAAACACAAAGAATAGATGAGCGCAGGAGAAAAATGGAGGCATGTTGATGGCGTCCCCTGGCACGAGTCTCCAAACAGAAGCCATAATTATCCCAGATCTGAAATTTGAATATTCCCTGAATTAGTCGCCCCAGCGTTCTGCCAAATGGAGTTTCCAGTTAGCGATAACATATGTATTAAATGAACGCTGAATGAGAGCTGACATATGGCTAGCATTACCGGGATTGTGTCTTGGAGCTGTTGTGAAGCTTTTCTTCATGTGATGGATGTCAGCTGGCTTCAAGAGCAGTGCGACCAACGAGTTCATTTAGCTCTGTTAGCTAAATGAGCCAGCCCCCATTAGCCTGTTGTTGGGAGGATTAATGATGGTGAGTGTGAGAATGATGTGTTGTTCTGGAAAGCTCCTACTTTTGGAAACGTTTGGATGTAATTTAAAAAATCCTCATATTTTTATTGATTTCATAATAAAAGAAGTGAGCTGTAGCCTGACGACAATTTAGTTTCCATTCATCTCAACTGTCAGGTGGAGGCAGAACTCTGAAGCAAGACCGCAGCAAACAAAACCAAAGTGATGCTATGACTCTGTTTATATATGATACTATATCTGTCCTCAGGGACCAGCATGCACAAGGTTATTCACACAAAGACTGAAAGAAGTTCATGTAGAATATTTGCCGAATTTACAAGAAGGTCCAGATAATGCAGAATGAGGCAGAGACAGAGTTTCACTACGTTATAAGGTTTGTTTTAACTCAACAACTCTTAAAATCACCACATTTTTTAAGGGAGCCTGGTGATGTTGCAACTACTTTCATAATCTGCTAAAAGCCTCATGTGGGAAAACTTTCCAGAAGATTTCGGAGCCTTGCTGCAGGGATTTGCTCCCATTCGGCCACAATAGGATTCATGAGGTCCAACACTGAGGTTTGGCGATAACGTCTGGCTCACAGTCAGCCTTCAAACAAAAAGCTTCGGGAACAATGTGAAGGAAAAGATCTGCGCAGGCCAGTCGAGTTCAACAGTTCAGTCTGCTGTCACCAACATCACAGAGTGGTGATGTGAACTGAGCAGAACTCAGATCAGCGAGGTGCTGAGAGACACGACAGGTGAACCTCCCCAGTTCATCGCTTATATTAAATCTAGTGTGTTTAAAAATGCAAATAATGTGTGTTGATGTCCTGAAGAGAAATCAATGTGTGTTTTTTCACAGTGAGCTAAAGTTAATTATGTTTCGTTTTTGATATCTGGGTGAACTGAATGATTACAGTCCTGTATGTTTACTATAAGAAGTAATCACATTCCTCATGTCGTCACCTGACGTCTGTCTTCCACTTCCTGCACAATAACGTTTCCAGTCGGAGCTGCAGCCGGACCCGGTCTGACCCGGTCTGACCCGGTCTGTCCCGGTGTCATCAGCTCATTTCCCATCTTTAGATGCTAAATCTGGATTTGCGTTAAGGTAAATGCGTCACACTGATATGCATGTGCTGCAGTGACGAGGAGCCTTGGGTCTGATACAGTATGTGTGCAGGATGACTGCAGGCATGAGATGTGATGTGCAGACACAAGGCCTTATCTCTGTGTTCACATGGGCTCTGTGAGTCACTGTGCCAGGCAGAGGATGATGGCCGGCGAGTCGCTGCAACCCCCCGACGCTCTGCCACCGCCTCCTTCCTCTGTCCTCGTACAGCGAGGGAGCCTTAACGATTCCTCCTGCACATGCACACACACGCAGATACGACTGTGCACACACAGGCCTGGTTTATCTGCTGTAGGCTCTTGATGCACACGGCGGCTTAGTTATTTCAGAATAAGAAAGAACTGAAGAAATAAATAAAAGTTCCAGTAGAGAAGTGACAGCCTCTCACCTATTTTTACTCTCAGAGGTGGAGGAAAAACACACCAGCCTGTGGGCTGGCAAACATTTAGATAAGAAGAATGCTGGCTGAAAACAGAGCTTCATCAGGAGAAGTCTATTTTAATCCGAACCATGATCGTCCTCTAAGCCCGGCACCTTGTTCTGCTGCACACACCAGGAGCTGGTGGACGCTCGCTGGGAACACGGAGTGAGTTAATCACACATTCTGTTTCCAGACGTGTTTGTTAGACAGAAGCAGATGTTTGGAGCCAAAGTATGATGTTTTCCTGAATGCTAACAACTAAGCAGAGCTGTCACAACATGACTGAAACATAAAGAAACCTAAAGCAAGAAGACAAAATAAAACCGGGCCGATCCGGTGAGTCAGTCGAGTTGTTCTGGTGCAGCAGTGACGTGTGCGGTCCACAAACAGTCTGCAGTGATGTTTGGTGTGTTGGAGCTTTGTTGGGTGAATCTTTTATTTCTGTATTCTGGCCGACGTTTCATTGAACTGTCATGACTTTGTATTTCCTGCACCTGAAGGGCTCATTTAAAATTAGCCTCCAATGTTCAATGGCAGGAGCCTGAAGCAGGCCCACTCAATATCACATGGACCAGCGCCTCCTCTTTACAATGAAAAATGATGAACGACGAGCTGATGGCCAGGCGTCCCGACGCAACACCGGTTCTCTTCTACTGACCGTCTGCAGTTCGGCCTACAGGAAACACTGATCTGAGCTCTGCTGCGAGCTCAAGTCACACTTTCATCATCGTCCTTCAGGTATCTGAACTGCACTGCAGCCAACGTTAGTCCAGTAAATCAAAGTGGAAATATATTGGGCAGATACTGGTCTTTAATAAGAAGTGATACGATGTGACTGGAGTCAGGATCTGATTGGGCTTCATGATTTCCTGCCTCAGTGTGTAAAACGTACAATCAAAGCGGCCTCAGCCGACCTTGAGCCGCTGCTGAAGCAGCAGGAGGATTTCATCAGTCTGAATACAGCAGGTGGTTTTTATTATTGAGTGAACAAAGAGATTCTGCACACAGAGCAGAGATCAAATATAAGAAAGCAGTGCAGTCCAATTTAAACACTCGTGTTATTGAGAGACAGTTAGAAACCCTGATCGTCCTAATGACCAGCATTACTAGTATTACACTGTATTTATGCACCTGCACACGTTCACACTGCAGATATGTCTCTTCTTCATATCGACCCCTCGCTGATTATTGTCTACACATTTTACACATCTTTGCACTTCTAGTTAGATGCTAAACTACATTTCCTTGTCCAGGGGAGGGAAGCAGCATCTACTGTTCTCCACTACATGTTTCATGTCTCTGTACTCTGAGTATCTCTGTGACTTCTCCTCTCTACATCTGAACTTTCTCCTCCTCACAGTTTTTACACAAGTATCTGAACTTTACTGGAGGAAACAATGTGCACAAAGACAATAAAGTTGATCGAATCTAGTTTTTGCTAGATAAGATTCAGTTGGAGAAAAAGAATACAGAATAAACTGGTTTAATACAAATCTCACAGTTCCCTGCAGAAAGGCAACAACAGCCTGTGGGCGTTCACAGACGACCCTCAGTGAAGACAGATTAATGTGTTAGTGAGCTCTGTTGATCTTTCAGCGACACAGCGGTGGCCTTCTTTTAACCTGCCTCCGTCACCATGGTAACGGCTGCTGCACACCTGACCTGGTCTGGAGGAGGTTCTGCTCACAGTTTCAGACTTAAAGCAGCTGTAAGGAGCATCGCCTTCATCTGGGTTTGAAGCTTGTGTGGAGCGAGCTCACACACAGACAGCCGGGGCGTGTCCGACCTGCAGGAGTGTAACCGTCTCTTTGTCCATTAAACACGTGTGAGACAGTGATCGTTAGAGAGAGCAGGCGTGAGCAGCAGAGACAATACACAATCACATCCTCCTTCATCAAGCTCTGTGCAACAAACAGTGAAGGAAGAAGAAAGACAAGTGTGCGAGACGCATTCAGAAATATTACGTAGTTCTTCATCTTACAAAGCAAACGAAGAACTGCAGGAAACAAACTAAATTCTTTGTGTCTTAGTTTCAGCTATTAAACCTATGAAACATGTTTTCAGTTTGTGTTTAATTCTTCACTGGATCATAAAGACCACGTTGCTGTTAACGAGGAGCTCTGCTCATCAGCAGCGTTTGTAAGCTGCACCAGCCTAAAAACAGGCTTTCACCTGAGATGTGGCCTCATCAAGGTGCTTTGTGTGGCTCCTCGTTCAGCGTACGGCACTGACACACTGAGACACAATCTGTACACACACGACCAGTGAACGTGACTGGCCATGAGATCTGATGTGTCCATGAACAAGGTTCTGATGAATCTACCAATAAAGGTGTTGATCATATTATGATGTTAACCATCTTATAAGGACCGATAAGGGTTCTATTATTTATGAACTCATGCTTCTTATAATATAAAATGTTAGCTGATATGGTGATATAAATTCATTATGATATTAGTATTATTATAATTAGCATCAGAAGAGAGCTGGAGCAGGAACGAGGCGCTCTGCTGTATATTTGAATATAATAATATGCAGGAGACTGTTTACTTCATCTGAGGTCACATTTCCCTCGTGCACCATCACTTTTAATAAGATCAACAGTGCAAAACTGCTCTGCGACACCTCAGCGTGCTGCCTATACAATTATGCAATCTGCCTATAGTGGAATCTATTATGATAGTAATCGACTGGAGAAAACAATAAGGGCGTAATCACAGCCTGTAATGTGCTCTGCAAGTTGTTGTGATCCCACTTTAATTTATTTAATCAACAAACGAGACTTGATCCGTCTGCGTCTGCGAGCGCTGATTGTTCCGGCGTCCTCTGACACCGCTCTGATGTGAACAACAAGAGATGGCGTCTGCAGGCGGGGAGCTTCAGAAAGCATCCGCTGGAGCTGCTCTCGGTTTATCTGCAGAGTTTTATGAACATGCAGTGATTTTATCTGAAGCACAGAGCAAGAATCAGATCAGGAGTGCACAGAGGAGGCCAGGATGAAGCTGCGATGCTCTCCTCACGTTGTGATGTGATGCCAGGCCACTGCTCAGTATCATGGAGGAGTACAGGGATTACATTCTTAAATTGACATCAGATGTTGAGGAAATGAGGTTTACCGTACCTTAACGATGTCTTCGTTGGAGGACTTGCACTGCACAAAGGCTGAGACGTCAGTGACGGCTCCGTTCATCTCTATGGAGACCATTTTGACGGGAATGGCCACGGTGCGTCCGGTCAGAATGGCTGTGTTGATAATCTCAGTGTCCTACGGAGAGAAGAATAGATATTCATGAAGCGGCGGGAGGCAGACGGAGATGTTCTCTGATATTTCATCAGCATTACTGATGTCCACATTTAAAACCATTAGCACCGGGGCTCCCGCTCTCTCAGGTGCTGCTCCCAGTGGCAGACCAGAACTCATTTCACTGAGACGACTTTCATTGGATTTCATCAACTGGCATTTTCATTTCAAGTGCTCTGTTCATTTGGTGAGCAACTGGAAGTCGCTGAAATGGGGATGGAAAAAAACAAATGGAATGAAAGGTAATAATCTTCACCTTAACCATTCGAGGAAACACATGTGGTGTAATGGGTCCTGCAGGTAAATCACAGCATCCAGCTTCAAATTTCAGGCTGCATAAAACACATGACATTTACTGTAGCAGCGCCCCAGCAGACGGGAGCTGATGCAACCGTGTGCTGTTCTACTGGAGGTGGAGCACTTCAGTGATGGAGGAGATGCTTCTGTCACAGCAGGAGATTCATTAAGGATGGAGGAGACATTTCAAAAGTTCACAACGACTCCTGAAAGTGCTGCTGTCACGTCCACAGAGCAGCAGAAGTGTTGAGTTCATATTCAAACAGGATAACTTACACCGATCAGTTTATAGAACACCTGGATAGTAACTGTGCAGTAAGACTTAGTGGTTGTGATGCTTGAGTCATGTGACCGTGATGTCGTCTGTTTGTAGCCTAGCATTAGCTTCTTACTGCTACAGTTAGTTAACGCTCATCTGTGAAGATTATCTGGATGAACAGAATGTGTACAGCAGACGTTTGTGACCGAGAGTCAAGAACTATTTGTTTTAATGTGAGTGAATACTAATGTTACTGTGTGACGTGGTGCTTCACTAGCAGACGTTACGTGGCTGAAGTTATGGTAACTCAGAGTACGATCTCTTCCTAAACCCAACATCACCCACAGTCAGGATGAAGGAGTCAGACTGGACACACATATTTAATAACCCCTCTGCTCTCTGGGGTGGAGACGAGGGATGGAGGCGATGGATGGAGAGAAGGGATGGAGAGAAGAGATGGAGACGATGGATGGAGATGATGGATGGAGATGGAGGATGGAGGCGGAGGATGGAGGCAGAGGATGGAGACGGAGGATGGAGAAAAGGGATCAGACGATGGATGGAGATGATGGATGGAGAAGAGGGATGGAGACAGAGGATGGAGACGGAGTATGGAGACGATGGATGGAGAGGAGGGATGGAGGTGGAGGATGGAGACAGAGGATGGAGACGGAGGATGGAGAGGGAGGATGGAGACAGAGGATGGAGGCGGAGGATGGAGAGGGAGGATGGAGACAGAGGATGGAGACGGAGGATGGAGAGGGAGGATGGAGACGGAGGATGGAGGCGGCAGGCATCTCAAACCGCCTGCTGCCTAAATCTGTTTTCTCCTGATTTCGTCCATTCACACGTTTGAGTTTCAGCCGTGTTTGTTTGTTCGGTGCTCAGATGTTACTCATTGTTTTGACTCCAGTCAGGAAGCTGCAATCTTTTCTGACGGGAATGATTTTGCCACGAGGGTAGTTGAGAAATATAATCGGTAAAAGTTTGGTTTTAATTGGGCAGAAAAAGCACATTCAGAACCTCGTGAAGAATTTCTCAGTGGGTCGTTCTCTAATAGCCCAAACACCAGAGAACAGTTTGGGGTTTGCTAATCCGTTTGCTGCTGGACAGATGATATATGAGGATAATACTGAAGGAGGGAAACGATCCACCAGAGAAGAGGCTTCATTTTCTCAGTGCTTTGATTCTGTTTCTAGAATCTTCACTTACTTAGTTACTGAGAGGACACGTGTTCCACTGCTGCTGTGTTTAACTTCACATCAGGTATCAGATGCTGATGAATCCTGTGGTCGTACTCGATGATGAAAACAATCCTCGATTTCTGCTGACGAGGCAGACATTGTCATTCCATCTGCTTTGTTATCTGAAGGCAACCAGCCAATTAAAACACAGTCCAGGTCCTCATTTAAACTTTGAATCCAGTCATTATTTTGCTGTGCACCATGTAAGCTGCAGAGGGAAACACACTTTCTCATTTGCATCTCGGGAGGGAGGCCGCGCAAAGTTCCTGAAATCCAAAGTGGTATATTTAAATTTCTGCCTGACAATTTATCTTACATCTTAATAAGCTGCGTGTAGAGCATGAAGCAGCAGGCTTTGTTCTATTTTCATGGACTCCCACTCAACTGCAACTTGAAGAAATATTTATTTATAGAGGATATCATACGCAGACTGAGCACTGAGCTTTGTCAAGAGATCGTCTCTGTGCAGCCTGCAGCAGCAGACAGCTGGAGGCTCCTCAGGTGTCACACTGAACTTCACCTGAGAGCGACGCAAACCCACAGCCGGCAATTAGACAGAAAGAAAAAAAAGAAAATCTGAAACATTCAGTTTAGTTTATTTCAGCAGGTATGTCACCTCATAACAAAAGGAGAAAGTGAAAGAACAGAAGAGAAAATGAATCTGTATCATATGTTTGGTAATCACAGAGAAGATTACACAGAGGCATTCACTTCACAACTGTTATTAATTCCTCTTTGATTTCAGCTCTTCTACAGGCTTTTCCAAATGGCTGGAGCAGAAACAATGAAGCTTTCTGTCGCGTCTGAGCAGCAGAACTTGAAGATAACTGTAAGTATATCATGATTAAACCATTCAGGGGTAATTAATAACTTCAGTGAATGTTCTCTGATTAGTAATGAGAGCTACAGCGTCAAGCTGTCATCTGTCTTTATGTATATGTTTTGGCTGAGGTTGAACATTTGGAGCCTGGATCAAAGCTCCATGTGAGGAGAACGAAATGTTGAAGTGAATCCTGACAAGTTGTAAACGTCCACTGAAGCTCCACTGGAGACTAAATGTTCACATCACAATAACAGATGGAAACACTTGAATTCACTTTTTCTTTTGTGGATTTTCAGGAAATTAATCTGAAAGTTTGTGCTCAGTTTGGATTGAAACCACAAGATTCTCATCTGTATGAATGACTCAGAAGAATCTGTATCCAATACTGATGTTCTGATATTTCTAAGGACACCTCAGGATATTTACAGAAGTTTTCATTCTGGCCTAAACAGAATATTGCTCATAGGAAGTCTCCACACTAACCACGTGGTTCTGGTTCTGGTTCTGGTGCCTCAATGTAACCAAAGTATGGACACATTTACTTCACTGCAGCACACAGATACTGAAACTACCAGCGCGACTCTTTCAATAGCTGGAAGATGAAGGAATCTCATCAGTGAGTGTTTAAAGTTAAATATACACTTTCACATAATAAGGATCCAAACTGTGGGCAGTTGTATTTAGTGTGAACGAGGCTTCAGAAGCTTCTTTGCCTCCCCGACATGAGCTGCGCTCAGATTCAGCGAGCAGTAAATGACACAGTGTTGATTAAACCGAGTGAACATCTGTGTGGGACTCTGAGCGACGACTCTGTATGATCGCGGATTTAACAGGAGATTTTAGAGAGTTTAATCAGAGCATCAGAAGGTCTGTTCATTGTCTCTGATGATAATCTATATCCTGTGAAAACAGCAGCGAATCAGAGCGCGTGATGCCGATCACATGACCCAGAACTGGTTCTGGTTGTTTTTTTTGTCAGAATAGAAAATTAATGTATTCTGACTGAACTTCATCATCAAACAAATCTAATTCTGAGTCTTTTATTTGCATATTCCAGTCTGTTCAACAGCGTCCACTGCTTCACCGAGCAACGTGTCTCAGCGACTGAAGCAGCTTCTCCTTCTGTTTTATGAAACGCGGGCGATCGTTGAGAAACGGACCTCGTGGATCATCGACGGGGAGAAATCCTAAAGGACAGACGTCGTCTCTGAGCTCTGCTTGCTGTTCTGACATCTGATTTAAACTAAGAACACACTGTTACATGAGAGCTGCTCTGAGAGCTCTAATTATACTTAATCATACCTGAAGTCAGCTCGGAACCAGAACCAGAACCAGAACCAGTCATCAGGGCACACAGCTTCCCTTAGATCCCGCCTGTTTAATGGTATTAGCTATATTTGAGTAAATGTATTTGGTAGCATGTCCTCACTGTCGGATGATTTGCGATTAGTTCTTGTCATCACATTAAATGTAATCCATTACTGCAGAGAGTGAGGCAGCTCTGACAGAATCAACTCCACCCTCCTCCAAACCCTCCACCCTCCTCCACCCTCCTCCACCTGCTGTTGAATAATGTACAGATGTGGCCAGCTGTGGATCTCTGAGAGCACGAGTACATACATGTAGCGACGTGGTGCGTGACTTCGGGCTGTGAGGCTGCGCGACACCAAACATCATTTCTTATTTAAGGCGTGGCAGCGAGCGGCTAATGGAGTCCTGTGAGTCGTCCTGTGAGTCTCCTGTGAGTCGTCCTGTGAGTCTCCTGTGAGTCTCCTGTGAGTCTCCTGTGAGTCGTCCTGTGAGTCGTCCTGTGAGTCTCCTGTGAGTCGTCCTGTGAGTCGTCCTGTGAGTCTCCTGTGAGTCGTCCTGTGATTCGTCCTGTGAGTCGTCCTGTGAGTCGTCCTGTGAGTCGTCCTGTGAGTCGTCCTGTGAGTCTCCTGTGAGTCGTCCTGTGAGTCGTCCTGTGAGTCTCCTGTGAGTCGTCCTGTGAGTCGTCCTGTGAGTCGTCCTGTGAGTCGTCCTGTGAGTCTCCTGTGAGTCTCCTGTGAGTCGTCCTGTGAGTCGTCCTGTGAGTCGTCCTGTGAGTCTCCTGTGAGTCTCCTGTGAGTCGTCCTGTGAGTCGTCCTGTGAGTCGTCCTGTGAGTCTCCTGTGAGTCTCCTGTGAGTCGTCCTGTGATTCGTTCTGTGAGTCTCCTGTGAGTCTCCTGTGAGTCGTCCTCTGAGTCGTCCTGTGATTCGTTCTGTGAGTCTCCTGTGAGTCTCCTGTGAGTCGTCCTGTGAGTCGTCCTGTGATTCGTTCTGTGAGTCTCCTGTGAGTCGTTCTGTGAGTCGTCCTGTGAGTCTCCTGTGAGTCGTCCTGTGATTCGTCCTGTGAGTCTCCTGTGATTCGTCCTGTGATTCGTTCTGTG
This sequence comes from Diplodus puntazzo, assembly GCA_963678695.2. NCBI lineage: Eukaryota > Metazoa > Chordata > Actinopteri > Spariformes > Sparidae > Diplodus > Diplodus puntazzo. The sequence continues at coordinate 32,285,859 of OZ023167.1, read as the reverse complement.
AGTCTCCTGTGAGTCGTCCTGTGATTCGTCCTGTGAGTCTCCTGTGATTCGTTCTGTGAGTCGTCCTGTGAGTCTCCTGTGATTCGTCCTGTGATTCGTTCTGTGAGTCGTCCTGTGAGTCTCCTGTGATTCGTTCTGTGAGTCGTCCTGTGAGTCTCCTGTGAGTCGTTCTGTGAGTCGTCCTGTGAGTCTCCTGTGAGTCGTCCTGTGAGTCGTCCTGTGAGTCGTCCTGTGAGTCGTCCTGTGAGTCGTCCTGTGAGTCTCCTGTGAGTCGTCCTGTGAGTCGTCCTGTGAGTCGTCCTGTGAGTCGTCCTGTGAGTCTCCTGTGAGTCGTCCTGTGAGTCTCCTGTGAGTCGTCCTGTGAGTCTCCTGTGAGTCGTCCTGTGAGTCGTCCTGTGAGTCGTCCTGTGAGTCGTCCTGTGAGTCGTCCTGTGAGTCGTCCTGTGAGTCTCCTGTGAGTCGTCCTGTGAGTCTCCTGTGAGTCGTCCTGTGAGTCGTCCTGTGAGTCGTCCTGTGAGTCGTCCTGTGAGTCTCCTGTGAGTCTCCTGTGAGTCGTCCTGTGAGTCTCCTGTGAGTCGTCCTGTGAGTCGTCCTGTGAGTCGTCCTGTGAGTCGTCCTGTGAGTCGTCCTGTGAGTCTCCTGTGAGTCGTCCTGTGAGTCTCCTGTGAGTCGTCCTGTGAGTCTCCTGTGAGTCTCCTGTGAGTCGTCCTGTGAGTCGTCCTGTGAGTCGTCCTGTGAGTCGTCCTGTGAGTCTCCTGTGAGTCTCCTGTGAGTCGTCCTGTGAGTCGTCCTGTGAGTCGTCCTGTGAGTCGTCCTGTGAGTCTCCTGTGAGTCGTCCTGTGAGTCTCCTGTGAGTCGTCCTGTGAGTCGTCCTGTGAGTCGTCCTGTGAGTCGTCCTGTGAGTCGTCCTGTGAGTCTCCTGTGAGTCGTCCTGTGAGTCGTCCTGTGAGTCTCCTGTGAGTCGTCCTGTGAGTCGTCCTGTGAGTCGTCCTGTGAGTCGTCCTGTGAGTCGTCCTGTGAGTCGTCCTGTGAGTCTCCTGTGAGTCGTCCTGTGAGTCTCCTGTGAGTCGTCCTGTGAGTCTCCTGTGAGTCGTCCTGTGAGTCTCCTGTGAGTCGTCCTGTGAGTCGTCCTGTGAGTCGTCCTGTGAGTCGTCCTGTGAGTCTCCTGTGAGTCGTCCTGTGAGTCGTCCTGTGAGTCTCCTGTGAGTCGTCCTGTGAGTCGTCCTGTGAGTCTCCTGTGAGTCTCCTGTGAGTCGTCCTGTGAGTCTCCTGTGAGTCTCCTGTGAGTCGTCCTGTGAGTCGTCCTGTGAGTCGTCCTGTGAGTCGTCCTGTGAGTCGTCCTGTGAGTCTCCTGTGAGTCGTCCTGTGAGTCGTCCTGTGAGTCGTCCTGTGAGTCGTCCTGTGAGTCTCCTGTGAGTCTCCTGTGAGTCGTCCTGTGAGTCGTCCTGTGAGTCGTCCTGTGAGTCGTCCTGTGAGTCGTCCTGTGAGTCGTCCTGTGAGTCGTCCTGTGAGTCTCCTGTGAGTCTCCTGTGAGTCGTCCTGTGAGTCGTCCGTGAGTCTCCTGTGAGTCTCCTGTGAGTCGTTCTGTGAGTCGTTCTGTGAGTCTCCTGTGAGTCGTCCTGTGAGTCGTCCTGTGAGTCGTCCTGTGAGTCGTCCTGTGAGTCGTCCCTCCTGTTGGCTGCCTCCCGTCAGAAGACGTCCTGTGATGGAGGCGCCGCTGCCTTCCTGTTAATGTGACTTAAACACTGTAATGAGTCTCAGGGTTGGTTTAACTTTACCATCCTGGGATAGTTTCCCCTCTCACACTGTAAATTCTCTGGTAATATCGCTCTTCTCTTCCTCCATCCTCCTCTTATCTGCAGCAGGTCAACTGTGGCTGGCAAACAATCTGTGCTCTGCCAACCATAAAACCCTCCTTCCTCATCCTCTCTCCCCCAGCAGCTCATCTTTCTTCCTCCTCTCCCTCCTTCAGTCACATGTTACTGCAGCGCTCCAGCCTTTTGTTCACAGCCTGCATGGTGTTTGTGTTTGGAAGTCTTCATATCAGCACTTTCTCAAAGTGCTGATCTGTTCTACAAGCTGTCAGTGGGTGGAAACGGCTGCTAACCTTAAAATGACAGATATTCTACAGAAGGAGAAGTCAGAGGTCCGACTCTCTTCACTGTGAGACTCATCTTCTTTCATTTCATCTTCTGACCTGACTCTAGTGGAGAAGCTGCAGGTCCTCAGAGACGAGGCCAACAGAAAGCCCTTCAGACACGGTGGTCGATGTGATGAATGCCTCGTTCTTTGTGCTCATTACAGACGTTGTGATGTCGGAGTGAAGGCTGAGAGATAAGCAGCTGCTGCAGCGCTCCGAACTTTCACAGCCGCAGCATTCGTTACTGTTCCTCCATTTAACAATCATTAATCACAGTCTGGGATTATCCACTTCACTTCACACAGCCTGGAGGGGTTGTTGGAAGGAGCAGGAGAGGTGAGACTCCAGCGCTTCACAACAACAACTGCAACCACAGAAAGCACAGAAGCACCACCGTGACAGACGAACAGTATGAACACCAGAACCAGTCAGCCCGGTGCTGGTGTCACGCCGGGTTTGTTCTGACAATAATGCGATGACGGGACGTTTCCCAGCCATGTTTACGGACAGAACCAGGCATTTTAAGATGAATCACAACGTTTTCTGAAGCCTAGCCAACAGGACCGAAGCTGTGAGGACATGAAACTAAAAACTAAACACACAGAGATGTAAAGTCCTAACATGTCTGTGGTTAAACCTTCCGTGCCAGCATTTACTCTGGCGATTGTGTCGATCCAGCAGATTAACCCGATCTTAAAGGAAGCTGCATCAGTTTGACACAACTCAGTGTGATTAAAATTAAAGTGAGTTCTACAGTTTAACCTGATGTGAGGAGTCCTGAGTCCTTCGTGACAACAGCAGACAGCCTCTCATTAAACCCTCCCCGACCTGCCACCATGATGAAGTCACTCTGAGGTGTTTGCTCTAATGAGACGCCTGCTTCACTTCATCACTCGAGTGTTCAGAGTGATTCCTTTGTTTAACTGTGTCACTTCTCCTGGAGGGGGAACGTCATGATATTATTTACAGTCTAATTAGTCCGTGCAGCTGAAGTGATGGATTAAACCTTGTGGTTCAGAGCGCCCACAGACCGACCTGCCGGACTCCAATCAGAAATGTTTTCACTGTCAGTCTGAATGTCCAGCGTCTCGCTCACCGTGCGTCTCCTGACGGCCAGGCTGAGTTGAAGCGAACTGATATTTTTATCATCGAACGTGGCCACAGATGAAAGTTTACGGACTAACTGGAAGGACTCTGAGGATTATCAGGGTGTGAAAACTTTGTGAACTGATCAAGTCTTCTTTTATTGTGACAGGAGAGATGTCCAGTCGTCGACTTCCTGTCAATCCAAATGTTGAAGCTGTTGCCAATAACAGTCTTTTTCTTCTGCTCAGTTCAGTTAAAATCAAACAGCAACATGACTTCAACATAAATCTGCCTGATCACCAGAGTGCAGACGGGTCGGGCAGCGCCAGGAGCAGCACCGACAGGTCGGCCCGTCTCGCTTCAGAATGCACATTTTACAAGAGAAAGTCACACAGGCAGGAATTTAATTTTGCAACGCAGGTGAACACATCTGGCGACAAGAAGCATGGAATCACAGATTTCACGGGGACCAGAGGACTGGAGTGAGCCGTCTGTCGGAGCAGATGTGCCGACGCAGAGTCGGACCTGCAGCTCCAGCTTGTTTCACGGAGCTTCAGGTGAAGAACAGCTGCCATCGCAAATACACAACACACGATCCAGAGTTACTATCAGGGCTGGAAGATTTCTGTCAAACCACAGAGAGATTCTTACTGTTAGTAATATGATGACCACAGTAAACACTGCAGCGCTCCACCCTCACAGACCACTCCACCCTCACAGACCGCTCCACCCTCACAGACCGCTACACCCCCACAGATCGCTCCACCCTCACAGACCGCTCCACCCTCACAGACCGCTTCACCCTCACAGACCGCTCCACCCTCACAGACCGCTACACCCCCACAGACCACCCCCACAGATCGCTCCACCCTCACAGACCGCTCCACCCTCACAGACCTCTCCACCCTCACAGACCGCTCCACCCTCACAGACTTCTCCACCCTCACAGACCGCTCCACCCTCACAGACCGCTCCACCCTCACAGACCTCTCCACCCTCACAGACCGCTCCACCCTCACAGACCACCCTCACAGACCTCTCCACCCTCACAGACCGCTCCACCCTCACAGACTTCTCCACCCTCACAGACCTCTCCTTCAGCCACATCTACACAACATCTTCACAACATCTACACACCTCCGGCATCCCGTCTGCTCTGAGATCCACGTGCACACCACAGTTTAATGAGCATCATCATGGAGGTTCTGAGGTTTTCACTCCGACAGGTGAGAGAAGTGAACGACGAGACAGGAAGCAGACGGAGAGGCAGAGCCGGGGAACTCCACACCTCGCGCCTGACTCATCTGCCTTTGTTCCCATAATCTGTTTACTTCCCTGCTAATTGCCACCTTTCACGAGGCGAGCTGACGAGCCCCGATTAAAAGAGTAATAGACACTTGAGTGTTCTGGGATTGGTTGACTGTCTTACCACTCAGCCAGCCGCTGCACGGAGCGAAGGTGTTGATTAGATTTAAAGGTAACGACGATCCGTCCGTCTGTATCACGTCTGATGTCTGTAAATGATCTCTGATTACAACTAAAAGCAGAGAAACACTTTGCTTTATCTTTCCTCTAGAGCTGTAACGATTTATTGATCAACAAGTATTTTGATAATAATCACTTGGAGTGATTTTTCCAGTAAAGCAAGTCTCCACTCTGCTGCCAGCTCGTTACTGTGGATGTTTTCTGGTCTCAGTGAGCTGAAGGTTTTTTCTGTTGATGCTTCTCCTCACACTTTGTTCTGCAGCATCACTTCAGCTCCTCTCTGGATCAATACAGGAGGATCTTATCTGTTCACTAGGTTAATATGAGCTCAGAGCTGCTGACGGCCTCCACAGCAACATGTGTCATCAAACATCCTGACAGCTCATTGATCGTCTGTCTCACATTCTGTAAGCTAACGGCAAAAATAGAAACAGAGAATTCCATTTAAACCTGGTTTACTGACAAAGACTAAAGAGCTCAGCCGGTCAGATAATTCTAACAGTTTAATTTAATTCAAAATGTATTCATTTATTTTAAATAATTTACAAGATGTAATAAAGCCGAGTCCTTCCTCTCACCATAGCCAGAGGGATGATGGCCTGGATGTCCCGCTGCACCACCGTCAGCTCCGTCACAACCTTCTCTGAGTCCGGAGGCGGGTTCTGACCCTTGTAGTCGATGTTCCAGTTGATCCGTCTGGTGACCGACAGACTGGTGAAGTTCTCCATCTCGAAATCCAACTGCATCACCTCCACATTACCCAAGACATCCCTGGAAAACACACAGAACAGGGTCAGGATTAAATGTCTGTTACAGCAGCTGTGAACAACCCGTCACCTCAACAGCACCAGACTCCCTTTACAAATGAAGTGATTTTAAGAGTTGTTGAGTTAAAACAAACTTTATAACGCTGTGAAACTCTGTCTCTGACAGATTCTGAGTGCTTGTTTCCTTCTTGTAAATTCAGCAAATGTTCTACATGAACTTCTTTCTGTCTTTGAGTAGAAACATGTGATGGATGAGTTTTTTGAGACCTGATGACAGGTGCGTGTTCATGTCAGGTGAGAACTGACAGACTGAGATCTGAACGCTGTGATCACTCAGGACAGATGTTGAAGGTCTGATCAGGTCCATATTCATGAATAACAAACAGTGTCAGAGAACTGAGGCTGTGAAGCGCTTTGTGTTAATGAAGCTGTTGACTGGTTAGTTTTTAATTATTTAACGTGTCACAGTGAAGCCGTCCACAGTCATCTTTAAAGTTCTCATCACCGTCTGAACCTTTGAGTTGAAGAGGATGTGATGACTTCATTCCATCACTGCAGCCAGAAGCAGAAACGCACCAGAAGATGTTTTCTAGTGTTTTATTTTACATCCGCACATCTAAAAGACTTCCTGTGAAATAAACGACAGGATGTAATTATACGAATACATCTGATCACTCAGAAATAATTATTACTTTATTATCTGAATGGACTTTGAAATAAGTGATTGCTCATTCAGAAGTGTTCTGTTGGGATCAGTGAATCAGAACAGATTTCAGAATAAAAGCCTGATTCCACTGGAGTGTAATCAGTGAGGTGTGGCTGGCGAGGCAGACGTCGCTCTGACTGATGAAAAGGCCTCGCTGTAACATTTCATCCAGTCTGCTGGAGGAGCTTCACTCTGATTGGTTGATCTCAGACTTCCCGACACAAACGAGGCAGTTAAAGCTGGTAAAGGTCACGCTGAGATGTGGACGCCCCGGAGCTTCACCACGGGACGGCTGACTTCTGTCCTGAAATGTTAGCGGGCTTCCCTCACAGAGCTGTGGGTCGATGGAAGCACGACGATGGTGTTGGTGTTGTGATGTGACAGCGGCTGTAAAGAGACAATCCTCCGACGCTGTGAGCTTCATGTTGATCAGTCTGTTGGTGTGATAAGCGGTTAGAGTTCACACCTCTCCTGATGAAATAAAGTCAAGGTGAAGGAGCTGATACAATATGAATTACTCTCTCCTGCTGCTGTTTAATCCTCTCCAGCCGTAATCCTTTTAGAAACTACTTTTCTGGCTGCAAACCCTGAATACTAAATGTTCTGCTGTGAAACTCAAAGGCTTCAATCTGACTAACGATGCAGCGAGCCGCTCTGACTCTTCATCACAATGATCCTGCTCGGTTTAACTGCTGAACAGGATTTTCTCCACCGCGTCACCAACCGGATAAATTCATATATGACACCAGAACAGGTGAGCAGATATCAAACACGACTCCGCTCAGTGAGAACAGACCTGCACACACCTGTTCATCAGCTGGTCATTTTATTTCTCTTTATTTCATGTTATGTTATTTTACTGTTCACTGTTCACGTACATCCTGGTTATAGAGCATTGATTAGGGTTGGTTTCTATGGCGACGCTGCTTTTAGCCAACAGGCTCCGAGAGGCTGCGTCAGACAGAATATGTTGAGTTTTATTATTTGATGGTTTTACTATTTATACTTGTTTATTGATATCATTATTATTCTATTTTGTTTTTTTAAAGGTATTTCCTTGCTGGTCACGATTATTGACAAACTTAAATTCATTAATGTTTTACATTATAATCAATTCTTGTGTTCAAATCATCTTGTTATCTTTATCACTTGTATTATGATTTATTATTCATCTTTTGTGACTTCAGTAATCCACTGTGGTGTTCTGATTGGATAACGAAGGCAGTGTGTGCGTATGTAAGTATAAATGAAGTGTTGTGAAGGTCGAATGAACCCCAACATCATGAATGGATCAATGTTCCAGCAGCAGCGAGGCGCCGTGAATATGAAAGTTACAGTGAAGCGTCCCAAAGCTCTTAGTGAAGGTGAGGGAGCGAAGGTGAAGATTGGAGACGCATCGATTTATTAAATATTTAACAGAGTCTTCGACTTTCCGTAACCTCAACTAAATGTTTCATCCAGCCGACAACATGCCAGCTCAGTGTGATGAGAAGAGGATTCATGTTGTCGCCACAACATCTGTCAGATAATAAGATCTCTGATGGTGTCCCTGCTCACACACTGCTCACACACACTGCTCACACACCGATCACACACTGATCACACACACTGCTCACACACCGATCACACACTGATCACACACACTGCTCACACACACTGCTCACACACCGATCACACACTGCTCACACACTGCTCACACACTGAATGAAGAGAGTCAATAAACAATCACTGCTCTTTAATCCGAGCGTCCTGCTGCTACGTTCTTCTTCTTCTTCTTCTACCTGCAGGTCTGCATGAGGAGCTTCTGTGAGGAGATTACAGATTTGGTTCTGACTCATTTTCACAGAACCGTAATTGCAGAAGCTGCAGATTTGCTCCTCAATCGATTTCTCTTGGTGGGTAACCTGATTGTCGTGCTGGCCGTGTGTGTGAGCTTTGTCTGTCCTGCTGCAGGAGACTTCAGTCTGTGATGGAGACGTGATCGCTGCCCTGCTGTTACGAACATCCTGCTTGTAATCCTCAGGTTCAACAAGCCGAACATGAAACTGTCTCAATGGTGGCGAAGGGGCAAATTAAATCTCTGTCCGCCGTGACGTTCACACCTTCACCTTCAGCGGAGAGTGACTGTCGCCGCCTGTCCTTCACAGAAGCAGAGACCCGGCCAGCGTTCAGGCTCAGAGCCTTTTAATGAAAGCCGGATCAAACTATCTGCTGGAGCCTCCGCCCACAAAAGGCTCCTGTCAGGACCGGCGTGATGAGATCTGGACCCGTTTGTCTCGACGTCACTCGGTGGAAACAAACCGCGCCTGTGTGACACGCGAGGCTGTCATCAACACGCACAGAGGAACATGACGTGACCAGAGGGCTCCTCCAGGTTTGTTACCAAGAAGAGAAGATTCAGAAACGCTGGTTAAAAAGGCGTTTCTCCTTCGTTCAGTGAGCTCCAGCTGATGTTCTGACATGACACCTGGTTCCAGAGAAGATTTTGGGAACCATCACATCAGTGTTGGTCTGAAGAAGAGCCCAGGTGAAACCTGATCAGGTGGTCACTCAGGATGGAGGGTGACGTCAGCTGGGACCCGACTGATCAGGGCTCAGATCTGTTTTTCTGTGTTACAGTACGTCTTATCACACTTCACTCAGGACGCCACGCCGAGACTACAGTGACCTTTTCATCAAAATACTTAAATATGTATGTGTTAAGTCATTAATGTCACTTGAGTCCAGTTCCTAAGGTTTCTAAGAGAAGAGAAATAAAGGAACACTGAAGGAAATGAGGGAAATGTTTAAATCTTCCACGTGAGGATTCACGACACTTTCAGCTCTGACAGCACAAACTGTGGATTCAGGTTTTGATGTTGGACCAACAGAATTCAGCACGGAGGCAGTTTATAAAGAGGTGGGTGGTGAAAAGTTAAATGAGTGATTTGATGGCAGAAGAGAAAAGGAGTGAAGTAAACAGAGTCCGGCCTTTGTTTTCATCAGCTTAATGATGCAGCGTCTGCGGAGCACAGTGTGTATTTTAAAGTGGCGGCTGGAGGCTTTCTGAGAGCTCGGGGGGATTCGCTCTTTGATCACAGGCCTGTTTGAACTGATTAACACGGAGAGTTCATCCCATCAAAGCACTGCAGGGCCCAGTTAGACCGGCACCACAACACAGAGGCCTCACTACAAATTCTACACTATTAAGTCTACACTGCAGACTGTACACTAAGAGACACAGCACAAACGTTACGTAGGTTTAACTTCATGTCTTTTCACTTCACTCCTCTGACTGTAAACACAGACAGGAGTGAACGTGTCTGAAACAAACCTGCTGCTGGGAGGAGACTGTTGTTACGCTGTGATGTCACAGTGTTTCTGTCTATTCAACAACCTGCATCATCTCGAAGACGGCCTGGGACACCAGTGTTGTACACCTCACTGATCATTCTGCACAGTCCTGTGGACAGAACTGAACACTGTCGGGTCGTACAGAATCAGAACCTGCAGCATGTTTCCAGTCTTCTGATGGAGACTGAACACAGACCACAGCTCAGCTCTCCGTCACTGACGCTGCTTGTAGCCTGAAGCTTTACGTTACCTCCATCAGTACGGCTGTTCTGGGCTCCAGCTCCACCCGGCGCTGTGCCTGCATGCGTCCTGTCTGAACGCAGGTGGAGGTCTGAAGCCGGTCTGTCCTGGTCCAGTCTGAGCTGCAGCCCTGTGCTGCTCCTCTCGCTCTCAGAAGGAAAGCAAACCAGCGTCTTTTCCAAAATGTTTCACTTTTCTAAGAGTTTAAAGTGACCAACAAACAAACATGGTTCAAAAAGCATTCAGACCCGTCAGAACTGTTTTAATGGAGCCATTGTGCCGCCCGCTGCTCTGCCGCTCTGCCGCTCTGCACACAAAGACGTTTCTACCTTCCGATGTGAGAATGCAGATTGTGTATAATAAAGCATTTCTTTGAGTAAACAGCCTTTAGAGAGACGTCTATTGTGCTAAAAAACATTTTCTCTTTCATGCGGCTTCAGAATGGAAACATCAGTGATGATGGAGCAGCTTTGAACACAGTGTCTGTCGGTCCGGTCCGTCAGAACCAGGGCTGGAAGTGAATCGTAACACCCAATTTATTCAGAGCAAAAATGATTTGTGTGACTAATGTTCGGTAATGTTCTGAAAAACATTTTTCACTTTACAGCCGTTCACCGCAATCAATAATGCATCCGGTTCTGCGGCGTCATCAGCGAGCTGCTGCGAGGCGGTCCAGACGGGCCGACACGGACTGAAGTGTGATGTGATGAAGAGGAAGCCAGAGAGAGGAAGAGAAGAGCACAGCAAGCAGAGCGATGAAGAGATCAGCGGCTCGGCCCGGAGGGAAAACACTGTCACCGCATTTCCTCCGTTTCAGGTAATTCTGAGTAAACAGAACCAGATGTTCAAACAGAACCAGCACTCGCATGATTTCACCAATGAGATGCAAAGTAGAGCTGCTGGCTTCATGTTTGTCTTTATACGTGTGTGTGTGTGTGTGTGTGTGTGTGTGTGTGTGTGTGTGTGTGTGTGTTGAGCAGGAACTTGTTTGCTGCACAAAAAGACGAGTGGATGAGAACAATTATTGAACTTAGGAAACATATTAGAAGTCTCCTTATGACTGCGTTGGATTGGGTAATTAGAGGAGAGTCGTCGGGAGGATTTGTGTGTTTTTGGGCTCATTACTGTAAAGTGTTGCTGCTGTATAATCACCCACACACACAAGAGAGGAAACATTGTGGACCCACTCTGTTTTAAAGCAGAGAGGAATAAAAAGAAAGCTGGAGGCAGTTTGTTAACAGAACTCGTCCTCAGAACTCGCTGGGAACATTGTGAAAGATTTAAATACGGTAAAAAGATTTTATTTGTGGGTTTGTTCACCTCGCTGTGACCTCCATGAGTCTTGTCCTGTTTCTGCGGCTAAATTGTCAGAAATGTATTTATCTGGAACATTCAAGTCTGAAATATATGCAAATCACTATTTTCTGCCGAAGTTAAGAAGTAATTTAAAGCATATGAAAACACAATATTGCATTTGCATGATAATCAAGCCCTGCACTGGTTTGGGCTGAAGGCTCGAGGCCAGACAGACATTACACATGAAATAATCATTCTGTCGCTGCTCACAGACAACAAGTGGCCACATTATACTGCCACATCAGGGGACGTGTGGTCCAGTCGCCTCAGTGTTGGTACTTCATGTTTCTGCAAGTCACAGATACGTTCAGAAGTATACGTGTCATAACATTTCAGCCATTAGTGTCATATCCTGATCCCGTCGTTACATGTTGGGAGGTGGAGGTGTTGCAGGCGGGCCAGAACCCGCTGATCCAGATGTTATCTCAACATCTGTCAGCATGAAACCACCGATACTATCAGTGAACTGAAGACATTTCCAGGGTTTCACTGTGGCCTTAAAGCTGGGAGGTTTTTAATGGGACATCGGCTCATTTCCAGATGTGTTTCTGGCGACAGGACCAGCTGTTTGAAGCCAAACATTAAGTGTTTCTAGCCTGAAACAAGTGTTTTTTGTGCCTAAACCTAAAAAGACCATTAGCACAGTGTTGTCACAACATGTCGGTCACTGTCGTCTAAAACCAGGTTTCAAACTGGTCCAACAGTGTCAGACAGCAATGCCTGAATGGATGAACGGACTGATTTCTTCTTTCTCATTATAGTTTAAAAGAAACAACAAACACTAAAACAGCCAGATATTATTTTAATTCAGTGACTGTGTTTAAGTCGGGAATATAAACCACCTTCACACTCTTCAGCATTTCACAACAGCTGAAGATGCAGTTGTTGTCAGGAGCATAAAGTGGAGCGACCAGACATCACGAATGACTCAGATGTTATTTTGTTGGAGTTTATTGCTGCTCGGCTTCTTCCTGAGACACATAAAGACTCCGTGACGACTCCCAAACAGCCTGAAACACACGTACTGCCACCACTCTCACATCCAGCCCACAGGACGTCTCCGGAGGTGTGAGAGCTTTGCTTTGAAAACATTTCATGCTCGCGTTCGATCACTTCGATGGGATGAAGCATCACGACACGAATCCTTCCGTGACTGCACTCTTTGGACCTTCATTGTTTGCCTGTTTGGCTTCAGGTAATCGCAGAATTTACTGGATTTCTGACAAAATGCAGCGTGGCACATTTTTCCTCCCTCCATGCTTGACCTCCTGCTGGACGCTGCTCACATGGTGACAGGGCGGCAAAGATTACACGACAGGGCTCACTAAATATAGAAAGAAGAGGTAAACAATGGAGGAGGGGTGAGAGGTAAGGCCACTCGCTGTCCTCCTCCTCTCCTTCCTCCTCCTCCTCTCCTCCTCCTCTCCTCCTCCTCTCTGTCCTCCTCTCCTCTCCTCCTCCTCTCCTTCCTCCTCCTCCTCCTCCTCCTCCTCTCTCCTCCTCTTCCTCCTCTCTGTCCTCCTCCTTCCTCTCCTCCTCTCCTCCTCCTCTCCTCCTCCTCTCCTTCCTCCTCCTCCTCCTCTCCTCTCCTCCTCCTCCTCCTCCTCCTCTCCTTCCTCCTCCTCCTCCTCCTCCTCTGTCCTCCTCTCCTCCTCTCCTCCTCTCCTCCTCCTCTCCTCCTCTCCTCCTCCTCCTCCTCTCCTCCTCTCCTCCTCCTCTCCTCCTCCTCCTCTCCTCCTCCTCCTCCTCCTCTCCTCCTCCTCCTCCTCCTCCTCTCCTCCTCTCCTCCTCTCCTCCTCCTCCTCCTCTCCTCCTCCTCCTCCTCTCCTCCTCCTCTCCGTCCTCTCCTCCTCCTCCTCCTCCTCCTCCTCCTCTCCTCCTCCTCTCCTCCTCCTCCTCCTCTCCTCCTCCTCCTCCTCCTCTCCTCCTCCTCCTCCTCCTCCTCCTCCTCCTCCTCCTCCCTCCTCAGGAGCGATGCCAGTACTCAGCCCAGCAGTTGTTAGTGTCTGCGTCTCGGTGCTAACCAGCTCGCTCCCTCTGCTTCAGCTCTTAATGAATTCAACGCATCACATATTGTGATTAATGGCTGTAAATGTTGAGCTGCTCTCCTCAGTGGAGCCGAGCAAGACGAGCTGAACCTGCAGCTGCTGGGTTATAATCTCTTGACACGGGTTTCTGTGTATGATGCAGAATCTGTCTCGGTAACATCGACCCGTTAGTGAGCAGACGTTGGTTCAGTGTAAACAGTCAGCGAGCACAGAGATGAAGAAACGAAGCTTCTTATTTTAACGTATCTGCACTGGTACTCATAAAGATCAGCTGGATCCGTTGGCTCCACCAGAACCTCAGAACCATGAGCATCGCTGTCAGATGATAGCAGACCGCTCTGAGATGGTTCTGAGAGACTGTGTTCTGGTTAGTCTGGATGAGGAACCGGACAGTAAAGAGATCGTGCTGAGTTTCCATCACTGGGAGAACGGAGTGTCGTCACGTGAAGGACTGGAAGATAAATCTGTGTAGCTGGCTGACGTCCCGTCCTGTGGAGGTTCTGGATTATCTCTGTGGACCGCACATCTTCTCAGTCAGTCCAAAATCAGAAACCTGTCATCACGGCTGAAGGCGACTTGTGTTCAGCACCTCCAGTCTGCTCTCTCCTCCATGAGCACAGTATTCTTTCTCACCAGAATGTTTGGAGGTCTGTTCTGGACTCATTTTAAGAGCTATGAGCACATTTAACCGTCGACAGTTTGTATTTGAGAAGGAGTTCCTCAGAATACTGTGGAGAGACACTTTGGAATGAAGTGTTGCTGTTGATTTTAAATAAATACACTAATTCAACACTGTGAGCATCAAAGGTTCCATCCCACCTCCAGTTCACTGTCACGGGATCACAGTCGATCCAGATGTGATCAGCTGTTCTTTTCATCACGTTGGTGTTTTTGTAATTTTGGGTAAATTTGCCCTTTAAAGATGAAATATGTGTCATTTCATTCGGACAAACCAGAGAAAACCACAAGGCTCCTGAAGGTCCTGTGTGATGAGGTGCTGTGACTTCAGGAGAGAGTCAGAACATTAGTATTGACTGATTATTTATTATTGATAACTATTATCAGAGTGAGGACGACGAGAACATCACCTCATCAGACAGACGGACGACTGTTCCAGGACGCTGGACGTATAAGAGAGCAGAGCTACAGAGGACGGGTCTCTATATGTTCATCCGGCCCGACATGAACTGGACTCAGTACTTCAGCTGGATTCCTCCGAGCCGGGCTGCACAACATGCTCTCCATCAGTCCGGTCTGATACCACAGCTACTGCGACTGTGTTTAAACTCGCTCGAGGAATTTGCGGTAATGACTGCTGTTAGACGAGACTTCATCTCAAAGGTATTTTAATGCTACTTCCTCATCAGAGCACGAGGACTGAATTAACAGCAGATGTAGTAAAACTGAGCAGATAACATCGGCGCTGGTTTAAGAGGAGGTACTTCAGTCAGTGCTGTGGGCCTGAGCAGTACTTTATCTCTGCGGGCCCTGGAGCCTTTTCAGAGGATGTTGTGTGCTTTTAAAAGCTGCCTTTAATCTAAAGAGAGTCGACTGTGACTGTGAGACGCACTGAAACCTCTCTGAGTCCTCTCCGTCCATCGTTACAGAAGATAAATATGCCCGTCTGTGTGCAGCGGCAGCAGGAACCACCGGCTGCTGCTGCACTCGGCGGTGTGTTGAGCTCGGGGCTGTTGACTTACCCCTGTTTCACTGCTTTGTTCTTGTTCACGTCGATGGTGGTGATGGAGTGCTTGGCGCCGGACTGAACCTCCCACTCCACCTTCCACTGGGCGTTCTTGGACTTGGTCTGGAGGAGGTTGACACCTTTCTTTGCTTTGACCCTGCAGGAAACAACGAGGGAGAAAGAAAAGGGACAAGTCAGTTTTATTAGCGGGGATGATTTACGAGCGAGGTCAGAGGTGAGCGCCCCCTGTGTGCAGCGGGCCGCCTCCTCGCGTTGCGTCACGGCAAAAGCAATTCCACAGATGAATCAATAACAGAGATGAATGAAGATGACAGAGCGCTGATACATGAGGACGACCTCAGGTCACAGCGTTCACAACACGTCCGGGAAAATCAAGTCCAGCGGGGCTAACCTGCACCGCCGCACGCTTACACACCTCCATTAACCAGCGACACCTCAGCGCCTCCACACACTCTGCACACACACACACACACAGTTTCTTACAATAAGAACATGTGTTGGTAGCTTCCTATGAAGCCCATGTCTGTTATGTATTGTAGGTCATTGTGAATATACTCATATAGTGGTTAATAATCATAGTTCATGTCTTTGATGTGCTGCAGTGAACACTACACACGTATAACCAACATGTGTTAAAGCATTCTGTATATCTATGATTATTTATAACTATGATACAGAACTACAGGTGTGTTATGAAGCATTACAAGATGTTTATAATGAGCTGTAGCTCATTATAGACATGGGTGTGATAGAAAGTGTGACTCAGGTGTTTTAAGTTCTTATAAAAGTCTCAGGTAAAACAAACCTGATCACCATCGTGTTGTTAAACTACGTAGCCTTATTAATGTTGGTGAGCACTTTGTGTGGCTTCATCGCGCCTGTCACAAAGAGCGGTGCAGAGTAGATAAAGCTCGACTTCCTGCAGATTGTATTGATTCAGAGCTGAGCTCCTCCTCTGTAAGCCTCAGGTCCTCAGGGAGAACACGGTGCTCAGGTAGTGTTCAGGTAGGTCAGAGTAAACTACAGCACAGGAACACTGCGGCTGATCAGACGCTCTTCAGCCTCCCTCACACCTCTTAATATCTCCACTGTTACATTAAACCAGCCTGAGTGCAACAGAATGTGAAGAGAACACGTTCCCTACAGGTGAGTTCAGGTGTGTGTGACCTGCAACGGTCACACACACGAGCCAAAGGTAGATTCAGTCACAACATACATACAGAGCTTCTTTAGGAGATGGAATATAACATTATACTATAATCAGGTCTGCTAACGACTGATCAAAGTGCTTCAGCTCTTCAGTATCTTTGTTTTGGCATCAGTGTTCAGAATCTGAAGCATCACTGAGTTAATATTCATACTGGACCTTCATGTGTGTGTATAAGGTCCAGACATACACACGCAACACAAACACAGTAGACACAAACAGTACATGTGCACATACAGGACAACACGTGTGTGCTTTAAAAACCTGCCTCCGTCACTTCAGTGATGAAAACTGGTGGAGTTCCCCTTTAAAGAGCCGTCAGGTTGGATCATTGAGGATCTCTGACGTCTTCATTCAGCACTTTTTAGATATTTAGCTTCCAGACAGAAGCTGAAGAAGTGGAGTTAGTGTTGAACCTGAAGCGTCGTCCAGTTAAATACACACTGTTATTGATACTGAGAGAAGTTAAAGAGTGACTGGACGATTTTCTGGTGAAAAACTGACATTTCTGGTTCATAACTCCTCACACTCCTATAGAATACAGAGCATCTGGAGCTGGGCTGGTTTCACTTGAAGCTGAGAGACTGTTCATCCAATCAGTGACAAATAATTTGAAATGTCCAATCAGCCGGGTGACAAAACTCTTCTGGCAGCTGTCCTGTGTGACTTCACCTCGACGCGTGTCAACTGTCCGCCGGCTGAATATCAAACAGAAGAAAATCAAATCTCTCCTTCAAGTTCTTGTGATTCTGTTTGTCTGAGCACACGGGCCACGCCCGGCTCTCACACACACACACACACACACACACACACACACACAGAGCCGATGGAGCTTATTGATCCGACCGTCTCATATTCATGAAACACAAGATTGGCATGAATTATTAACATATCTGGCTTTTGTTTGTCTGCCTTCAGGAGTTCATTAATATTCAGACTGGCAGCTCAGACCAGTCGAGAACTGGAGAAATATTCTGCATTCAGTATCGGATAATAAAGATAATGACATGTGGAGCATCAGCGGAGGATGGCGGTCATGTCGGTTCTGAGAACACGAGCCGATCGCTGCCTTCCTGCTCGCTAAGCTCCGGGGAGCTCAGTGGTTCTGTTTACAGGAACTCACTCTGAGTTTTCCTCCTCACAGACTCGCTGGAAGCTTCACCTGAATCTCTTTTCTCTCTCAAGCGACTCATTTACAATCGGCCCAAAGTTTGAGGCCCTGAAACGTCGCCCAGATCGTTCCATTTATTTCTCTGACAGATAAAACTTCTGGCGTCCTGCTGAAGTGTTTCCATTTTCCACGCTAACCTGCGCTCAGTGCGTCGCCCACTCATCCATGATCTGTGAAAGCAATTGACTTTCAGCTGAAGCGTCTCCTCGTCTTCAGCCTGAAGAGACAGAGTCACAGAATCAGCACCGTCCTCAGCTCACTGGCAGCGTTTAAACACCAGTCTCATGGAGGCTTACTAACTAAAACCATTTACTGATTCTATAATCTCTAAATTAGATTAGACTGCTAACAACCAAATGAACCAAAAAATAAACAAGGAGATTTTGTGAGATTGAGATTATTAAATATATTTTCATGGTGAAATGAACAGAAACAATTCTTCCCTCAGCAGGTCAACTGTCTCTGCGGCTGCACTGACAGATTCTGACTCGTGATAAGATCTCCAACGCTGATTCAACCTGAAGCGTCTGCACTTCCTGTCCTGAACACTTCCTGTCCTGAACACTTCCTGTCCTGAACACTTCCTGTCCTGAACATTTCCTGTCTGCTTCACATCCATCAGGAAGACTTTTCATGCACTTTGTATGATGTAAACGGCAGCAGCAGCATAAACCGGTCGCAGGTTGCATCTGTTAAAACATTGTTTCTTGTTATTGCACCTCTTATTGTCTTCTTTCATCAAAAACTGCACATCAGAGAAAGTACAGTAATTACGTGACCCGGCGCTGTCAGAGGAGATGAAACAGAAATATGTAATGTTTAAGATCAGCGGCTCTTTGATGTGAGACGAGCACGTTATGCCCTCAGACTCTCTCTAAATGAGATGACCCAGTTGCTTCTTGATTACTGGAGCTTGTAAAAAAAAACACTGATCATAAGAAGAGATAATTACACATTATTGTAGGGCAGAAACATTCCTGGTGAGGATGAAACCCTGATGAGTAAAACTGGCGTTTAGCTTCATTACCTAGCTCACCAGCAGCTTGTAAAGCCCGGACGAATTAATCACAATCTTTATTACAGAGCTGCATATTGTGCAGAACCACCGTTTTTAATCAGGCCGTCCTTTTTCAACCACTGCGCTTCATTTCTGCACCACAAATGAGCGAGGTTGAAGCGCTGCCCAGGAGAGCGCTGCGTGACGCGCCTCCACACTCCACACTGTTAATGCTGATTAATGAAAGAGCGTCTGTACAGCAGTAACCAGCAAGAACACACGCCCAGTTTCTCTGAGTGTGTGTGAGTCCTGCTGCTGCTGCTGGAGAGGCAGCGTGAGCCACTTCAGCCATTACTGACTCATTCCACACAGACGCTCCTGCCATGGCAACACCTATTAGACTGGGAGTCGGCTGACGGACTGCTAAACAGGAGAGCTTTGGGTCAACACGCTTCAGGACACATTTCTGAGCCGCCGGTTGGTTTTGCCCAAATGTAGTCAGGTGCTAAAACATCTGACACCATGAAATGACCACAGAACCGACAGAGATCAATCCAAAACGTTCCACTGCAGCTGCTCAGATTTTATACTTTTAATACCTGAAGACATTTTGTTTTAACGTCCATCTGATTTAAAAAGTAAAGTTATAGAAACAAAAAGTAAAATCCAGTCATCACCTCCTCCCTCATGCTGATGGAAATGACCACATTATACAGTAAATGTCTGTTTACTTCACGGTAGCTGCTACGTGTTAGCACGGTAGCTGCTACGTGTTAGCACGGAGCCCATCTGAAGTGCGTGCACAAGCTTCAGGATGTAAATAAAGTCGTCGTCTCTGGATTCTTCAGTTGTGCAGCAGAATGTTACTGTGAAGCTCCAGACATGTCTCCATCAGCACGAGCAGAAATGAGACGATCGCGACTGAATTGTACTTTTCTGGTGAACTGTCCCTTTAAAAGCCTCCTGGTCATCATTCCTCTGGTCCGTCTCTCTCTGCAGCTCGCTGTGTCTCCAGAGTTTGGATCTCTCTCCTCTGGCCGCAGAGACTCGTGTCCTCATGACCCATTTATGACACTTGCTGGCAGACATGATGTCTGCTGCCAGGCCACACGCTGTAGTCTCATCTAACTGGCTGCTGTTAATACATTAAATATGCACACCAGGATTAAATCAAACCACAGCTCCCAGGACTTTAATTTTTCCTTAATGACCCTTTTTAAGAGTATTTATTGAACACATTTGAAGAAAACGTCCCCGCGGGCGCAACCGCCACCAACTGGAATATTTCCACATCATAATGAGAGCGACTGTGAAAAATGCATTTTTAGACTTTGATCCCTTTGAATCTCTACAATAAATGATGATTTTAATAGTCTGGACTGTAGCTGAGCTCCGTGTGGGATTAATCTGAAGAAGTACAGGAGCTGGGATGGGCCAATTCAAGGAGCAGACAGGAAACTGTTCTGCATAACTGTGCATGAATGTTGGTACGCGGCCGGTTTGGGAGTCGCTGGCTCGACTCATGCTGGTGATCAGGTGTGCAATGTGTTGGTGAAATACAATCAGCGAGTTCAGGTGTGAAGATCCTCGCGTCCACTTTGAGACTGAAACAAAGTCTGTGATTGGCTGACTCACACAGCTCAGGTAGCAGCTCCATATGATCTGATTCTGATTCTTCCTCAGAGCGTGGAACTCGACGCTGTCCTCTCTGAGCTCATCCTCCTACATGCTCCGCTGCAGGACTCTCATCCAACTCGTGCCTCCAAAAACGTCAATAACCACTTACACATCTCCAGGCGCTGTAATGGCCTCCGAACACGAGGCGGCTTCTCTCGAATGACAGACCCTCACCCTCAGATCACGAGCTGCAGTCTTATCAGTCATCTCAAGCACTCTGATATCTGCGCTGTTTATCTCCCCAGTTAACATTTTGAGGTTTTTCTTGACAGCAGCACGGAGACGAGCCCGGCAGGACGGACAGGCCGGGGACCGACTCTCGAACGGGACGCTGCTGAAAAATCAGACAGCAGATTATAAATGTGAAGCTGCAGCTGCTGAACAGGTTTGTTCCTCGTAGGTGAGAATGAGCAGCGCATAATTCTGCTCGTACACAGTTAACAGCAGCATCTTCCTTCTGATTAACACCAAGTGTTTCTAACAAACAATGAGACCGAGTCCGGGTCCAAACGGCTCCGTCTGAAGTCACACAGCAGCTCTTTGTTCCAGCTGCAGCGCTCTGTAATTAATACAAACAGTAGAGCCCCGTTCCAACAGAAGAGATGAGTAAGCCAGATAATTATAGCAGAGATCCAACAAAAAGCATCTAATGCTGAGGTAAGATGTTACTGTAGCATGCTAATCACTGCTATTAGAAAAGTGCCGCGTCATTTTCTTTGTCTGACAACTTTTCAACCTCAAACTTTAAAGTTTCTGAGACGCTGGCTGCTTCTGATAACTGTGCACATGTAGAGACGCTCGAGGTGACATTCAGTCAGACGGAGGCTTCACTTGCTAACCCTAACAGTAACACTAAGTCTAACCATAGCACCCTGACCCTCGGACCCGAACCCTCGCACCCTAACACTAGCACCAGCACCCTAACACTAGCACCCTAACACTAACACCCTAACACTAGCACCAGCACCCTAACACTAGCACCCTAACCCTCGCACCCTAACACTAACACCAGCACCCTAACACTAGCACCCTAACACTAGCACCAGCACCCTAACACTAGCACCCTAACCCTCGCACCCTAACACTAACACCAGCACCCTAACACTAGCACCCTAACACTAACACCCTAACACTAGCACCCTAACACTAGCACCCTAACACTAGCACCCTAACACTAGCACCCTAACACTAGCACCCTAACACTAACACCCTAACACTAACACCCTAACACTAGCACCCTAACACTAGCACCCTAACACTAGCACCCTAACACTAACACCCTAACACTAGCAGCCTAACACTAGCACCCTAACACTAGCACCCTCGCATCCTAACACTAGCACCCTCGCATCCTAACACTCGCACCCTAACACTAGCACCCTAACACTCGCACCCTAACACCAGCACCCTAACACTAGCACCCTAACACTAGCACCCTAACACTAGCACCCTCGCACCCTAACACTAGCACCCTAACAGTAACCCTCGCACCCTAACACTAGCACCCTAACAGTAACCCTCGCACCCTAACACTAGCACCCTAACAGTAACCCTCGCACCCTAACACCAGCACCCTAACCCTCGCACCCTAACACTAGCACCCTAACACTAGCACCCTCGCACCCTAACCCTCGCACCCTAACCCTCGCACCCTAACACTAGCACCCTCGCACCCTAACTACAGCACCCTAACACTAGCACCCTAACACTAGCACCCTCGCACCCTAACACTAGCACCCTAACCCTGCTCACTGGAGTTGTTCCAAAACAGAGAACAGGAGATGCTTTATATTAATGTACCTGTAATAAACACCAGGTAACAGTAACTCAGTAACTATCAGGCCTTTGTGTTGATAAGACGACATGTTTATAGACTGTATTTAAATGTCTATAATCTAACAATAAACATGTTTGTGATGCACATATATACTTATCATCACATAAACATGTTAAAAGAGCTTATAAGGATTTTTATCAGCAGGATCAATCATCAATCAATACCTTTATTTGTCCCCAATGGGGCAATTTGTTTCACAGCAATAGGAGCACACCAAGTCCAAAAAACAACAAATACACATATACACATAACATAATAAATAACATTATGCACAAACCTAATAAATAATGTATATAAAATACTGAAATCAACTCTGTTAAAGAAAATTACTCAAGTGAAAAGGATATTCTGTCCTAATGGGTAAACTAGCTTTTCCTCCTGGTGTTTAAAAGAGAAACAGCAGAGGGAACAAAGGAGTGTGTGTACCTGTATAAACAGTTTACAGTTTCTCTGAAATGTCTATAATCCAACAATAAGCGTGTGTATGATGCCACTGAAGTCGCCTTTTAACACATAATAATGTTAGTTTAATATTATTCTCATAATCAATATGTTTATGATGCCACTGTTAGAACTTGTATAGTGTTCACTTCAGTTGCTCATTATCACTAGAGGAACTGGTCCTGGGGTCCGGCCCGCTCGTCTCCCTGTCAGCTTTGTAAATAACTCAACAATGATGAAACATTCTGTGAATATGAAACATAAAAGCTCGCTGGGACTCTTTCATCAGGACAAATTAAAAATCCTGACTGGAAACATTCACACAACACATCAGCGCTGACGCTTCCAGACGGCGTCAACATGGAGCTGAAGAGGAACTGAGTATTTTATTAACTATTCTGACTTATCTTAATATTCCTTTGATTAATGATGACACTGTGTTCACTGAGGTTACTGCTGAGATTTGTGGGTGATCAGTAAAAGTTTATTTATATTAATAGAACTAAACACAGCCATCAATTTATTGAATTTCTAATTTGATTTGTTTTATCTATTCAATTATTAATCTTTCACTGGGAGCTGAAACGTAAAAGTGAAATAAATACGTTTGTTGAAATAAATGTGGGATTAAATGAAATGAAAATGAACAAATTCGAAAAGAGAAATAACATTTTATGTGACATTTCTTAATTGATTTAATACCTATCTTTATTATTTTTATTGTTTTTGGGGCTTTTAACATCACATTTATTTTTCTGAATGTTTCCAAACATTCTAAAGAGATCCGATGAGGAATTATCACATTTCAGAAAAAACTTCAGACGTGTTTTAACACGATGACATCACGTCCTCTGGTCCAGTGTTCATCGTTAGTTAATATTAATGTAGCAGAAGGATATTAAAGCACAGAAACATGACTGCGCAGATAAAGCAGAACTCCTCATTAGATAAGCTGCAGCAGAACTTCAGGCTGTAAAATGTCACATGATTTTTAGGATGAGACAAATTGTTGCCAATTCATTCAGGACATTTTTAAAACGCTCGTAGAAGAGAACCAGCGGCAGAACCATTAAAAGCGTCCTTCCCTCGGGTGAGTATCAGTCAGTAATCACAGCCCGTCTCTGCTCACCATGAAAGGTCAAACTGGATGTGAAACTCTGCCAGCTCACCAACAAAATGTGGTTTCTGACCTGAATTTCTTGTTGGACCGGTCCCTCCGCTTCCCTCTGCCCTTTTCTTTACGGACCCAAACATCTCCCTCAGATTTGTGCGTTTCATCAGCGCCTGACTAGAACCCCCTCGTGAAATCATCACATGAATGGACCAGGACCTCCCTGTCCGCATGTTGGCCCGCACAGATCGGTGTTTGGCGGTCACTGGTGGCGTGTTCTGCTGCCGCGCGGGACGTCGTAAACAAACATTTGGATGGAGGTGACGACAGCCCACAGAGCGCTCGTAGTGCCGCTGTCGGTGAGCGAGGCCCTGATGGATGGAGGCGGGCTTCGCCGCTGTCCCTTTAGCGATGCACAGACGAAGGCAGAAAAGTAAATAAACAACTAAAATGTCAGCACTTGAACGTCTCTGAGGCATTAGCTGCACTCCCTTTTGCATTCCAGCAGAATCCGAGCCTCTCCCCAGCAGCTAAATTTGGCCAGCAGAGTCATTTTCCCGTCTCATCTGCAGGCAGAAGCTCCATTAGTTCCTCTGAGGAGGCACTTTGCAGAAACTTTGCCACTTGTGCTGCTGCAGACACAACAATTTCCATCCATGAAGATATGTATAATTCAGAGTAAGTGCACATTTTTATTTGTCCTTGTGGATGTGGAGCTTTTACGTGACCAATGACATGTGATTCGATTACATACTCGGCCGTGCGCGATGTTTCAGCCTCCGCGTGTCGTGTTTACAGGAGCTCCTTCAGAGGCTCGAAAGGTTCGCTGCTGGTTCTCACAACTTCACTGAACCGTTCAGTCGACCTCGCGCTGGAAACAAATCATTTCATTTCTCCGGCGACATCAGAACAGAGTCATTTAAATGGAGGACGATAAACAATGTGACCGGCTCATGTTAACAGCCTCAAGCTTCACAGTCAGCGAGGTTTGATTTGCACTGCAGCTCTCACAGCTTCACACGAAGCTTCGTAAAATGAATTAACAGGTGAACTGAAGCTGTGCATGAAACACAGACCATAACTGCGCCTCCCTCTGAAGTGTATGACGAACCATCGCTCATTTCAAACAACCATGTGAACTAACTTTATAACTTTATTGTCCAGCTGAGGTCAGACAATCAAAAGTCCACATTAGTGATCTATCAACTCCTCCAATCATTGTGTTCCGTCTCTGTATCAATGCCGACTGTCTGTAACCCACTGCAGACTCTTCTACAGATCAGCCCTCTGGCACCGACAGTGTTGTATGATGGTTCAGATCGGGTACAGAACCTGCAGAACACACTGTGTGTCTCTATTCAGGAGTCCAACACTGACGGTGTCCCACACACAGTGTGCTATCATCAGATCGCACACTGTGCTGTGATGAAGATTCAGTAAGACTTCATGACTCAGTGAACGTTAATGACTCAAACCAACAACATCTCAGGACTCAGGACGGCGGTCACGACTTTAAATCTGCATATCGTCTCTCTTGAAATATTCACCTCAGCGCAGGTTTACAGCTGGACAAACAAACTCGCTCATGAAGGCAGACTTCTCGCCCAGGTCACGCTTGAATCCTTTCACTGAGACTTTCCTCTGAGGGCGCCTGAGCAAAAGATATCCTCATAATGTTCCACTAACACATCTAAATCATCCAGCGCTCCTTCTTCCTGCTTCACTTCTCTCCAGCGGTGGAGAGGAGCTTGAGCCGGGCCGCCGTCTGGGTTCTGTGCTGCCCGGTCAGCCAACCGGAGCGCGTGGAGAGGCCGACACAGGAGGGAACACGGTTTGTCAGCCAGACGGTACAGGACACATTTCTGTGGCTGTGGAGGGAATGTGAGAAATCTGCTCCACATGAAGTGATGTGTTATCTGTTCTTCATTTATTTGGGAAGAAGGAGAAAAAGCTGCAGTGAAGTGAAAACAGAATGGAAACAAAGACGATCACTTGAAACTGTAGGAAGGAGTTGTTGCAGTGATGAGACGCTGTGACAGCTGACAGCTTGTGAGCTGCAGCTGTAATGAGCTCTTAGCATCTCAAACAGACAAACTTTAAGCACTTGATGCCTACATGATGAAAACTGTGACTTTTTAAAACTGTACAGCTCCACAGTCTATTTTGGCTGCATGATGACAATTGTCGTGCCTCTCGGGTCCCTCAGATCCCAGAACAGCCTCACTAACTCCAACATGAGCACGCGGCGCCGGAATGTTTGGCCTCAGCACAAAATCATGCAGTGTGCTCATCTTTATGGCCCAGAGACAAGAGAGGTGTCAGTGTCAATATGGGAGCTGCACAACACTGTCAGTGTTGAGGAGCGGAGCCGCCGCCGCCACAGATGTTCACTTGGCTGCAAAAAAGGCCGAATGCTCATTACGAGAGCGTGGAACAGTAAACAGAGCAGCCGGGCCACGCGAGAGGGCTCGGCCCGACGGGGACGTCGTCAGCACACTAACTCAGTCATTTCTGACTGGAATCAAAAAAGGCAACGATGTGCGGCTCAGTGTGGCCCAGTGGTCAGGACTCAGCCTAATCTGACAATTCAGTGGAGGAGAAAAGAGGAGAGGAAGGCAGCACAATCATTTAGCTGCTCTGATGAGGAGCTGCATGGACGGATCCTGATAACTGCTGATCGAACGAGGCTGCGTGTCGACCGTGTGACGGAGCCGCCCGGCGACAGGGAAAAGCAAAACGCAGGATGTTTCTCCTGCACTGAACAAATATTCACCGCCATGAGGAAGATCCCCACTGATGTCTGTTGCTATGGCAAAGAAGGAGACAACATAATTACAGTGTACAGGAAAGGCTTTTAACGGCTTCCTCTTAAGTTTAGGTATCTTAGAAGTGGAAATCTCAGTCGTGTTCCTGCTTGCTTTGACTGGATCCTAGAACTCAATTACTGGCCTGAAAACAGAGGCTGTTTGTCTGCAGCAGATGAAAAGGCTGCTGTGGGTCTCGCGGCGGGTTTCCCCTTGAAAGAGTTGAGGGCTTTACTTGGTCTCCCTCAGGTGATTCAAGCTGCTGAGAGCAATCTGTGCTCACAGACCACAGGCCGTCATTAACCGCGTTTGTCACTGCTGATTTTCAGCCTCTGATTTTGGGTTATTTTGGGACACTTTTTCATCCTGATGGAGAAATGCTAACGAGAGAGAGGCAGGTGAAGTCAGGACACGACATCAGGAGAGCTCGCCGCATGCTGCAGAGCATCCAAGAACCACCGGCCAGGAAACACAGGGAACACCTTGTTGTGCCTCAGGCAGACAGTTTGGACCCGTCAGAACCTGCGAGGCCGTCCAGAGAATTCACAGTCATTCAGAGAGACAAATACACAATCCAGCAGTCATTGTGTCATACAACCAGTCGTGAGCTCAGACAACATCAGGAGAACTACTGAGGAACCATCAGCGTCACATACAGCGCTGCAGCAGGTAACCATCAAACTGAAGCACCGACAACTGTGTGCAGCTCATCATGTGACCACTCCAAACACGAGTCAACCCCAGAAGAGCCACAAATAAACACATTCACAGCTGTTTACTGCTACAACACGCTCGTGATGACTTTATACAACTCACTTGTTTAGATGACACTAAGGGATGTTTGAATGTTTGACCCTGAATGTTTCTAAATTCCTTCCATTCCATCTGTGAAAACATTTCATACAATCAGGAGAATATATATAAAAATATATATAAAAAACAAGTCTTCAGGTTACACATAATGAGGGCCGTTTTTAATGTTTGAGCGGCCCTGCAGGTGTCAACCAGCTGGTGGAGCCGGCGAGCTCTGGAGGAGTAAACAACTGGATGTGATGTAACGCGATGTAACGCGATGTAGCGCGATGTAACACGATGTAACGTGATGTAACGTGATGTAACACGATGTAACGTGATGTAACGTGATGTAACACGATGTAACGTGATGTAACGTGATGTAACGTGATGTAACGTGATGTAACACGATGTAACGCGATGTAACGTGATGTAACACGATGTAACGTGATGTAACACGATGTAACGTGATGTAACGTGATGTAACACGATGTAACGTGATGTCATGTGATGTAACGTGATGTAGCACGATGTAACGCGATGTCATGTGATGTAACGTGATGTCATGTGATGTAACGTGATGTAACACGATGTAACGTGATGTAACGTGATGTAACGCGATGTAACGCGATGTAACGCGATGTAACGCGATGTCATGTGATGTCATGTGATGTAACGTGATGTCATGTGATGTAACGTGATGTCATGTGATGTAACGTGATGTCATGTGGTGCTGTAGTTTCATTGTTGAACTTATTGTGTTTTATCTGCAGCTTCTCTCTCATTACTGCTTTTTAATGTCATTGACTTAATGTGTTATTTCACACTAACATCTATAAACACCAGCAGCAGACAGATGTTTCACTGTCTGTGTGTATTAAATCAAATAAACCGTTAAGCAACACACAGACAACAACATGTGGGCGGTCATGTGACGGAGCAGAAGAGTTGTGATTGGCTGAGCAGACACCATCAGTGTGCAGCCACCAGGCCGACAGGTGAAGCTCTGCAGCTCAGACTGTGTGGAGGTGAAACACCTGAGAGTGAAACAGGTTGAAGTGAAGCGTGCAGGCTGAAGGAGAGAAACCTCAGAGCTACACATCTAATGAAGCTGACTGACCGGCTGCTATCCACGTCCTCGTCTGCTTCTGAACCTGCTGTAAACACCTTTTGTACTCGCTCTAGTGTAGAGTTTACTACACATACACTGCAGCGATCTATTATCACGACTAATCTGCTGCTAACTGATCCATCGTTTGGTCCATGGCGTGTTAGAAATCTGTTCACGGGGAAGGCGGGAAACTGTTTATTGTATTTTCTGAGTAACAGTCCAAAGATATTTAATACAACAACACATTCTCACATTTCAGATGAAGGAACAGTAAATATTTGATATTACCAGATGATTAATATAATATAGAATATTTCAATAATCAAGACTGATAAAAAAAACTGAGATGGCATTTTTGCAAACTGCAGATTTGTTAAAGCTGGAGGTACCTGCTTCTGTCAGTGGTGTAGAAACACAGTCTTGAACAGTGGTCTCTGGCTTGCCCAGCTGTTACTCCCTCATGTACATCTGAACACAGTATCTGCAGAAATGTAAACTGCTAACATTACATACATCCTGATATCACTTCTAAAACTCCTCCATAGCGGCAGAAGAACATCTGACTGTTTCCACAGAGAGTAAAACTCAGAGGAGCGACTTCACCCACTGTGAACTGTGACAGCACATCACAGCTCATCTCAGATCCACTCACATCATCTGAAGAGTTTAGTGAAACTGGACTGACCAGCTGACACCATCATACTGTAAGACTGCAGTGGACTGATGTCATTAATACATCAGAGTGGAGACAATTCATTCTGTTACTGCTGTCGTGTTTCTACGGAAGCCCTGAGGGTCAGCTGAGACATTTTGTTTTCTGGGGATCCATTTTCTTAATTATTCTGTTTGACTTGTGATCTGGTGTAAAGAAAATAGTCTCGCCTGGAGAATTTTCTAAATTCCTTCATTTTTTTCCATCTGTGAAAACATTTCGGACAATCAGGAGGAAAAAAATAAATACAAATTTCAGGAAGTTTTTTTTCAGTAGATGTTTGAAACTGAGTGGACATTTTGAAAGACTTCAGATCAGATCACAAGTCATAAACACAGGAGAGACAATCATTTAGATCAGACTCAGAAAATGGATCACCAGGAAAAACACCTTCTCTCTGGGCCCTCAGGGCTTCCGTAGACTCACTCGCGGCTCTACAGATAAATGTGACCCGACTCAGTGTTCAGCTAACAGGCGGAGCAGGAAGTGGACGTGTTCAACACACATCCTGACACATAACCTCAGAGGTACTACAGCCCTGTGTGTGTGTGTGTGTGTGTGTGTGTGTGTGTGGCTGAGACGGAGGCGCACACACACACACACACACACACACACACAGCAGCGTGGAGGCGACAGCATTGGCTGGGAAGGCGTCCTTTTGGAGGACAATTATTCTAAGTAGTTTTCCCATCAGCCGGCGCCACGAGCAGAAGACCCTCGGGTGAGCCAGAACCTTTCTGAGGAGGCAATCGGGAAATAGCCACTGTCCAATTTATTTGATAAGGCGAGTGGAGCTCAGACCTGCCAGCAGATGCACAAGGGAGGAAAATTGGGGCTGTGCTGCAACCTAGTTGCTGACATTTCCAGAGTTCAGATCACTCTGCATACAGAGTGATTAGAATAATATTCCAGCC
The DNA here is from genome assembly GCA_963678695.2 of Diplodus puntazzo. Taxonomy (NCBI): domain Eukaryota; kingdom Metazoa; phylum Chordata; class Actinopteri; order Spariformes; family Sparidae; genus Diplodus; species Diplodus puntazzo. The sequence goes on along the minus strand of OZ023167.1, from coordinate 32,256,219 downwards.
AAGGTTCAGTGCAGATATTCAAAGTTCAGGGCACGACAGACAACTGTTGGCTCACACGGCAGCAGGAAGGTGATCAAGCAAAGCGGTTACTGCCACTCATCAGAGCGTGAGATAGCGAGGCTGTGCGATGACAACACAGTGATGCACGCTGCCGACCCTGGGAGATAAAATTCAAAGATCTTTTCAAGCTGTGGGAGGTGTCAGAGCTCCTGACGCTCCCCCGAGGAACTTGTGTTTCAAATTGGACAGCTCAGAGTAAAACTAGCTCTCTCTGGGGATCCTCACCCACACAGAAGCCAGTGTTAAAGAAATGCCATCCCTCTCTGGGGAAACACACACACACACACACACACACACACACGCACACACACACACACACACACACAGCTCACAGCGTGGCGTCGTATGAAGCTTGAAACGATTCAGCTGAACGTGGATTTAAGCTGTTTGACTGAAAATGAAACAGAAACATGTTTGGCTGTTAACACTTTAACTTACATACAGAATGATGACTTAAACACACATGACACGATTACTGGATTATTATCTAAACAACTAAATAACAACAGATATCTCTGCAGAACACATGCTGGTTCTGCTGGTTCTGCCTCAGGCTCGGAGAACTGACAGTGGGTCCATGTGATTATATTGGTTGCTGTCTTTGACAACACGTTCACTTCCTGATTGATCGGTGTGTGTAACAAGAAACAACAGTGTATCTAAAAGATCATGTAACTGTGCACAGAACTGAACCAGGACAGTCACGAAGGACGTCCAGAACCAGAAGTTTGGGCCAACTTCAGCTGTTTAAAGTGTGAACTGTCTCCTGAACTGAAGGCATTAGGAGGACGTTTGGACATGATGGACTGTGGCTGCATCCTTAATGAGGATAATATCAGAAAGATGTCCTCAGGTGGACTCTAAAGGTCGAGCATGATCAATTATCAGTCTGCACCTCAACACAGTTAACAACAGTCTGTTTCTCTCTTAACTTTACACAGAAACTTAGAATCAAGCTGAGACGATGTGGCTGGACCCGATCACCGTCTGCGGCGCTGACTCAAGTCAGAGCGGTAACTCTGTCAGACGGTCGATGTCTCAGACGGATCATGTTGCAGAAGAACCACAACTCAACCTGAACCAGGTGAAACCATCCGTCTCTGATCCGACTGCAGCCAGCTTTCTTCTGCTCTCCTACAATCGATTCTCAAAACATCTTCAGTAATCTGAGGCAAACACGGCTCCTCTGACAGAGTGCTGCTGGCAGCAGCGCTTTGAATGATGTCAATTATCCTGCAACAAATGACAGCAATACACCTGAGAACCGCTCGCTGCTATCTGACATACCCTTACCTTGCAGATCTCACTCTTTCAAATGCAAATCTGCCTTCATTTCCCCTTGGTGCAGGAATTCCTCCCTGTACTGTATATCAAATTGGAAAAGAGAGAGAGAGAAAGAGAGAGACATCCCTCAAGACAGGAGCGTGAATATACAGTCAAAAGTAGCCAATAATCTGCGAGAGGAGGAGAAAGGCTCCTTCTGAACACCATCCAGGCGTCTCTGAGCCTCTGCAGAGCGCCTGAACACAGCTGCGGAGGGGAAACGCTCGAGGAGATGACTTAAACCTTCCAGACGTCTCTCCATACAGAGCTTAAAATGAGAATGGGGACACCTTGAAGCGAGAAAGATGACATTACAAAGAAATCACATTCCCATATAGCTGTCATTATGCACTAAGAGGTGCGCGCTGGCCTGCCTCCAGGCGGCCGCTCGCTGTGGGAGTAGCTTCCTGGCAGAGGATCCATCAGCTGATCACGCCTGGAGTGGAGGGGCGACTGGGATCACACCTCAGGTTCTACACCATAGAACCCGTCCACCACTGGGACACCGTGGATTCACACAAAGAAACAACATCTTGTAGAAGTTTTGCTGAATTTACAAGAAGGCCCCAAAAATAAAGAATTTCAATTAAGAATGTTGCGTTTACAACATTTCTCCTGACTCAACACTAAATTGAGTCATTTTTAAAGGGAGTCTGGTGATAATGTTGCTGATCACATGCAGCCCAGAACTCCTCTGACTGTGATCAGACGTGATGTGAGCGGGCCTCACAGAACCTCCGACAGCCTCAGAGACAGAACTCTACGTGTCCTCTTTGACCTCCACCAAAGGATTATCCAGCACACACTGAACGGACGCCTCTCCATCTGGACCTTTATTCCTCTGAGGAATTCATCTTCACCTCCACACACAAGTCATCCGGTCTGCTCACTGCGCTGACAGGACTACGCTCCTAATCCTCTTCCATTTCTTCTTACAAACACAAAGTACGTGTCACACATTTTGTTATTATTTTCATCTTCTGCAGCCACAATCAGAAGTTCAGAAATGTTCATGACAGGATCTATAATCCTGTTTCTGCGTTGTGTAATGAGCCGTATGGAAAGTGGGAACAAACTGCTGTGTGACCTTCACAGACAGGCTTCAGCTTTCTTCCCTTTGGGCAGAGCTTGCAGTTATTTCCCGTCCTGATCAGGCAGTTCAATCGGCTCGCCATTTAGTCAGTTCAAACACATGTCGAAAGGAACACAGAGATGTTGAAAATTGATTGAGGCAAATGTAAGGTGTGGTGTGGAATAGATGAGAAGTGCCCCGCGGCGCTTCAGGAAGATGATTCAGAATATGTGAGAAATCAAAAGACAGAAAAAATGAACCAAATAACGGACAACAGTGTGAAACAGCGTTTCATCCTCGCCGACTCGTTGGCGTGCAGCTCCACCGCGTCAGGCTTTAACCCGTCCACACTCAGCGGAACATACAGCAGACGGGTTTTAATATTGGTGAGAAACTGCTGCAAAATGTCATGTCATGTCATCGTCCGTTACCGCTTATCCCTTTCCATGGGGTCGCGGGGTGTTGCTGCTGGAGCCAATCCCAGCCTCATCTCAGGGCGAGGGCAGGGTACTCCCTGGACAAGTCGCCAGCTCATCGCAGGGCCCTCACTGATGAGCAATGTGGGGTTCAGTATCTCGCTCAAGGACACTTTGACATGCAGCTCAGCCCAGCCCGGAGCCGGGATTTGAACCAGTGACCTTCCGATCACTAGTCGAGCTGCTCTACCCGCTGAGCTACAGCCGCCCCACTGCTGCAAAATAATCAACCTAAACACTCAACTCTATTAAATATACTGCAGACTGTGGACGGGCGTCTGTGAGGACGTGAGAGGATCAATAACAGAACGATAAGAGAAGTGGATCAGACAGACTGTCTGCAAAGACACACTAAGTTCAGTATGTCAGAATCATCTGCACCTCAAACATGTAAGCAGGCGGCCAGAGTAACCAGAACCGGCTAAAACTGTAGCTGCTGTGAGCTAGTTAGCTCAGTTAGCCGTGCAGCTAGTGGTCCTGTTAGCTGACTCAAGTCTGTGTTAACACTGTGAGCACAGGAGCTTTGGAGCGCTGTGAGGACGAGCTTCCCAGAACTGACCAGGGAATGCATACAGGGAGGAGGAATGGAACCAGAACCAGTACTGGAGCTGTGGACCTGGACTCAGCAGCCTCACGGTTAATGCACCAGACCACCACAGGAACAGTGATGTAGTCACAGAGTGTCCTCTAACAGCAGCAGCTCTGTTAACTCTGATGAGTCAGTGGAATGTGTGTTGTGTTTAAATGTGCTCGTTAATGAGCACAATGATAATTACTTTCTTTACTTACACTGCGCTAAAGATGCTCCGTTAGTCCAAACAGATACAGACTGCTACAAATTAAATAATCTGCTGCATATTTAAAGTAAATACACATCAAAGCACCACCTCTGCTGCTAACTGCTGCAGCTGCTTACTGCTGCTGCTAACTGCTGCAGCTGCTTACTGCTGCTGCTAACTGCTGTGGCTGCTTACTGCTGCTGCTAACTGCTGCGGCTGCTTACTGCTGCTGCTAACTGCTGTGGCTGCTTACTGCTGCGGCTGCTTACTGCTGCTGCTAACTGCGGCTGCTAACTGCTGCTGCTGCTAACTGCAGCTACTAACTGCTGCTGCTAACTGCTGCTGCTAACTGCTGTGGCTGCTTACTGCAGCTGCTAACTGCAGCTGCTAACTGCTGCTGCTGCTTACTGCTGCTGCTAACTGCTGCAGCTGCTAACTGCTGCGGCTGCTTACTGCAGCTGCTAACTGCTGCTGCTAACTGCTGCAGCTGCTAACTGCTGTGGCTGCTAACTGCTGCTGCTAACCGCTGCAGCTGCTAACTGCAGCTGCTGCTAACTGCTGCTGCTGACTGCAGCTACTAACTGCTGCTGCTAACTGCTGCGGCTGCTAACTGCTGCTGCTAACTGCAGCTGAAATGAGCTTCCTGGATCGTTTGCAGGTTTTCGCTGACTAAACCTGGTCGCCGGGGGACAGACATGGCGAGCGTACAGGACGCAGGCTGCTTCAGCGAAGCCTCGCTGTGGGCAGCTAATTAAAATGCTAACGGTGTGATCGTGTGCTGCTATCTTTAAAACAAGGTGCCACAGTTTTCCTCTCCTATGCATCTCCTTATCAGGAATCACACAAAACAATCAAATTATCTGGATTCAGGCAGTAAAGATAGGAGGAAGATTCATGAGACAAAGGTCAGCAGAGAACACTGCGGGTGTCAAATATCTGCTGGAGTGTTTTTATCGTCAGTGAAGCCTCAGAACAAACTGACTGTCAGCCTCCAGCATCCTGCAGGCGGAGGAGGAGGCTGGAGCTCACTGCTTTGCTCGAGGGCACCTCAGCTCATACACTGCACCACAACTACAGACCTCCTGACACGACGACACACTCGTTAAGTCTTGATGCAACTTGACTGTTTAAAACGAGCGTCTTACTGAACTGAGGAGTGATCGGTTAAAGATAAAACAACAAAACTACAACTCTTCTTTTTGCTTATTGTGACGTAATTAACCAGTGAAGTATGTTTATCCATCATTTTATTAAATTAACATACAAAACAAGCGAATCCAAAACATTCAAACTAAATATTTCTTTACACTTCATTAACTGTTTTTCATTTTCATGAGCAGAGTGTAAAGTCGTCCTCGGTCCTGCGTCTGTGTTTTTGTGACGTAATTTGCTGGATTATATGAAAATCTAGAGGCTGTAAATCAATAAACAGTAACGACTGCTTCTCTTCTCTCTGTCGTCGCACGTTATTATTAATGTCACATAACAACGATCGTACATGTTGATTCCACAGACTGAAGACTGAAACGTTTTTATTCTAGATTGATTGAAACGGCGTGCAGCCCACAGGAGGAGTGTGTCAGCGGGTTACACTGGAAGGGAATTATTGTGATTAGACATGGAACATAAACACACACACACTCCTGTGTATTAATGCAAATTGCACTTATTGACAAACACACATGAGGAAGCAGCACATGACTGATTCATCGTCGCGAACAAAGAGACAACGATGTTTGTTTCTGATGATAATGCAGAACAGACGGCTCCTTTTCAAAATGAACTTTCCATCTTTTCCCCACACGTCTCTCTCCGTCTCCGCCTTCATCGCTCCGAGGCGATGTCTTTGTCTTTACTGAAGAGGCTAAATGTTGTAAAAAGGTTTTCCATCAGCTCCTTCCAGCTTCTGGAGTCCTGAAAAACTGATGATTGGAGCCTCAGTCTGCAGTGAAGGAGCAGCCGTGTTTTCCTCGCCGCCGTAAATCAATCTCTCCCAGTTTTTCCCTCTAAAACCAATCCAGCAGATCTCCGACCTGCTGCCACAAAAGAAACTCAACCGCCGGCAATAATTACACAAATGTCTCAACCTAAATGTTGCTATTGATTTATTGATGTTAAATCCTATACGTAACACGAGCTCCAGCACTTCCTCCTGAAGCCATCTGTGCATCAGCTTCCATATGGACGCTCGCTGAGCTTCCACTCAATTTGAATCTCACGATCTCACACAGTATCTACGCCGAGAGAAATAACTCAGTCTGTGCTGTCGACGGTGGAGGACATGAGGGGGCCGCTTCCCCGCGGCACCCACTTCTGATGAAAACTGTATTATTGTGCTGCAGTTTATATAACTTCTGCTTCCATCCATCTTCAGCTGCGCGCTCATGTCTCTGTGCCCTTTCACCAAAGAGCAGAAACAATGATGCCAGATTAATTTCAAGAAGATATAAATGTCAGGTTGAGCACTTTTGAAAATCAATGAAATATCAGATCCTCTCTCTGCATACTGAACACGGAGAACATGGAGGAAGTGATCATGAGGACGACGCTCTCCCCGCAGGACAGCTGAGCTGCTGCGAACGATGGAGATTAAACTGTAAACTCATGTCTAAACATTTTTTTATTCACTGCACACATTCACTTTTACTCTCCATTTACCTTCAATGTCTCGCTTCAGCACACTCTCCATTCCAACAGCATCTAATTAAAGCTTTAGCACACACAAGTGAAGGCTTCTCGTGGCTGGAACACTTCGCACAGATCACCTGGCTGCAGGAACGCGGCCTTGGAAATAAAATGTGGCAGAAAATGGCAGCGCTGCTTGTTCCCAGGCGGTACGGACCGGCTCTGACATCATTAATGTTTCATACAAACCCCTGAAATGTGAGGACGTCGCTCTAAAAGACGGAGAGGGTGCAGCTCAGTGTACTTTCAGCTCCATAACATGGAGACCAGCCTTCTCCTCGCTGAGACACTGAGCAGAGCGGGAGATATTCTGGCGCTGGTTCTGTTCAGTGAGGTCACCACTTCAGCCAGAATATTTAATGAGTTGTATTTAGACCAGAAAGGTACGGCAGCTTTTTCAAGGCATCGTGAATTCTCCTTCCCTGAAGGATGAACAGAGATCTGATTTAACAGTTTAAGACAAGATTGGAGGGAAAATAGTGTAAAAACATCGAGTGGAGACCGAGACTGGACCTCAGAACTACAAGCCTGTAGCGAGTCACAGTGGACTGAAGAGTTTAGCCTGAAGCCAAAATAATGAAGACTTGACACTCGCCCTCCATGACACCGAACTTGACCTGAGAATCGAAGTTTGGCAGCAAGTTTTCATTTCATTTTTAAAGCATTGAGCTGACCGGCGTTCTTCTGAAAGAGCCGGTGGATCTGCGTTCCCCGAGCGCCATCTCACAACACGTGGGCACAGAAAGTGTTACAGCATCCAACATCATTAACTCTGACTTTATAAACCACCAACACACACAGGAGACTCTGACAGACCACAGAATCAGTGCAACTTAGCAGCGTGTTTGAAAAGAGATACTAACATCTAACATACTGACAGACGGACCATGAACAGCAACACAACAGCAACAGAACCCGAGTGTCCTGAGAGCAGCAGAGCAGCAGCCGTCATCAGACGCAGCTGTTCAACAGGTGCTGCTGTCTCAGCGGGTCGTCACATAAACCAGACCGGAGAAATAGCATTTAGGAAGGAGTGCATGTGTGAGTCCGTGGGCTCGTCCACACGTACGAAAACGATCTTTTTTTCCTCCGTCTTCCTCGGCGTCGTTTCAAGAATATTTGCGTCCGTACGGACCCACTGAAAACGACCGAAAACACTGTAGTTCATATTCCAGGCCTGCAGGTGGCGCTCGACATTCAACAAAAACGGAGAAGAAGAGACGGAGCATTGCAGAAAACTTGTGCGCTGTTTACAAACAGACAGTAGACGGAGAAACCGAACACAGCAAGAAGAAGAAGAAAATGGCGAGTGCAAGGAAACCAGAATCGTTTGTGAGGACCGATAACGAGGTCGAACTGCTGCTGAGACTCACACTCAACTACAAGGAGAGCAAGTTGCAAGAAAGCTCAATATCTTCTGCAGCACGAACACGAGCGTGTAGTCCGCCATTGTTGTTGTTGTTGTTAAGAGACGTCGCGGGGTTCAGAGGTGGAGGGGCGGGGCGATGGCGTCATCGTTTCAGAAAGTATGTGGATTCGCCATCCACACGAAAACGCAAAGTGGTGCTGCTGTTATAGCTGGACCCCGGATTTTTCCATCCTGAGACCCAAGAAGTGCGTTTTCAGGATCCACGTGGACGATCGGCCAAAGCGATGCAATACGTGTGCGTTTCCATTAAAGAGCGTTTCCGTGTGGGCGGGGCCTGTGTGTCCTCATCATCAGCGTGTTGCTACAACAGCCTCCTGATAACACAAAGACGTGGAGTGAAGTGAATCGTGTCACGTCACACCGAGCGTGTAATCCTCCCTGCGCTCACCTCTTCACGCCCCGACCTGTCCTCGTGTCAACCCCACCCTAATGTACTTCCCCAGGCTCCATTTAAATCACTGCGCTCCAGTTCCTCCGTCCTGCAGGCTCTGCCTCCACCCTCTTTGTCTTCTTCTTGTTCACTCGCTCTTCCTCTTCTGTCTCCTCACCCGGCCGCTCTAATTGCCTTACTTTGCCAAATGAGCCAACCAATTGTGCCTCCAGTTAAAAGCTGATGAGGAGTCGGCCCATCCAGCGCTCCGACTCAGCCTGGGAAGCTAAATAAAGAGGAGCGAGATGAATGAAGCTCGCTCCTGAATGCAGACGCCATCTCGTCCTCGCTGACAGCCATCGCCTGTGACAGGCAGCGTGCAATCGTATTCCTGCGTCCCACGAGAGTCGGTTTCTGACACCCACATCTCTGCAGTGTGGAACCTCATGTCAGTGTTGTTTTCATGGATCAACTGATGTGCATACTGGGTTACTGATACCTGCGGGAGAAGAGCTCTCCTCTGTCTGCTTTACAGCAGCCAAAGATTTACAATAAATGCAACTGTCTCAAAGTGTTGGAAACTTTGCTGAAGGGTAAACAGTGAAAAGAAAAGCAAAGGATGCAGACGACGCTGTGAAAGGTGTCTGAGTGATCCTGTGTGACAAACAACTCTGTGCACTTCTCATTTTCCAGGGTCAAAAACTACCAAACTCTCAACCAAAGTTAGAGACGCTATTTCACACATTCACGTCTGTCTGACAGCAAGAATAAATGAAACCCAGGCTGCGTATTCACAGAGCTGCTCGGTGAGGAGGCGGGATGAGAAGCTAACACCTGAGCGTCGTCCTCACCTTCACCGCCGGCTGTTGGCTGGCTCGCCTCTGCTCTCGCCCGCTCTCCCTGCTGCCTAAATGTCACTTGGCCTCCACAGAAAGTCCCGGAGGAAATTACAGCGCCGAATAGTTCATGTGTGCTTAAATAGTCTGCAGGAGGAGCCGATGAAGCGCGTCTGAAACGCTCCCTGTTCTACTGCTGCTGCAGAAATGAGCTGATAATAGTTTCATCAGCAGACATAATGGATGGTAGCAATATTTCCACTCTTTGATTTCCAGTTAATCATCAACATACGACCAACAATCACCCTCAGGGAGACATTCATTTATAGAGGCAGCGTGGTGGGCGCTGCGCCTGCTGAGGGAGAAAACATGGCCGCCTTCGTTTACAGATCCAGCTGCAGATGAACTTTCACAACCTGAAGACAGTCAAACTCACCCGTGAAGCAGCTTGGTGACGTCTGCTGAGACCCGCCCACCGCAGAGCTGCTGCACAGAAACAGACTAGCCAGAGACCACTGTTCAGGACAGCCTGTCAACATTTCAGCAGAACATTTCCCAGCTGTGTTTGTGGACACCTTAAACCAAGCCTGATGTTTTCTAACTCTGCAAACTGAACATGAAGAAATGCAAAGTTTCAATAGGTGCAGGTTTGTAGAAACATCTGGTGAGATCTGCTGCGTGTTGCCTCATCGACGTCTCTGAGGTCATTCTATAGACAACGAGCAGCCAGATTAGAATTGTGAGGTGTCAAACTGTGATACACTGTTGATAAATATTACATCACAGCTTTGTTGTTATCAGATAAACACATTCACAAACAGCTGAGGACAGATGTGAGCGCGACAGATTTCAACATTATGATAATCCCATCTTCTTTTATCTCCTTTAAAATCACTTGTGTCTGTTTCAGGCTTATTGTGTCACTGTGCAGTCACCCACACACACACACACACACACACACACACACACACACACACACACACACACACACTGTGCAGAGGTGTCCTCCTGTATGGAGTCGACTGGTGGAGAGCTCCAGCTGCGGCGCCTCAGCTAACACTGACAGAACGCTTCGACAACTTCCCTCTGAGCTCCGATCAGTCAGACTAACATGAGCTTATTGTTGATACTGGTCCAACTTCCCAGTGAAGGTTGAAGGATCCTCCCACATTGATCTTTAACGCGGCGCTAACGCAGGACGTGTTTTGCGTGGATGTACTGTCGGTTCGACACACTCCTCCCTGCAGCGCCAACTGGCAAAGATAAGACGCACTGCTGCCTGCAGCCAAGGTGAACCCACAAGAAGTGCTTATTGGGGTCAAAGTATAAATGATTTCCTGCAGTTACATATCTCACACAAAGACCCTGCGGCTTGTATTATGCACATCTCGAGCCCTGAACACACACCAGAGAACGAGAGATTCATTTTTAACTGAGCACAATGTGGAGACATTGGCATTAAACTGGTGTAGGAACCACCCGGGGGAGGCGAGCACAACAGGAAGCTTTTAAAAGAGGAAACCTATCGCCCGCACTGTCTCACTCCCCTCGTGGATTCAAAGAGCAGCTATCCTGTATCTCAACACACTGAGCTGAAATTGATATTGATTTTTCCATCCGACTCGGGGTAAGACACAAAGAGGAACGTTAGAAAAAAGTTCAACTGTTCCTTTAAAACAAGCTCTTAGCTATAGACACATACTCCTCCCAGTAATCCTATAAGTGGTGCTGTTATATCTGGACCTGGGTCGCCTGCCGGGCCGAACACAACCATCGTGGTTACACTGTGGAAGAATAAAATGTGGAATGAAGTCCACAGTAATGTGTTTGTGTTGTGCACTGTGAATTACTGCAGCCTACATGACGTCACAGCAGAACAACATTATATTTAATACTGTGTTATAACTTAGGGAGCCACAACAACTCTGTTCTGCAGAATCAGTTTATCACCCTCACAGAGAGTCATGGATCAACCTTCAAACAGAGCCGACGTTAATGTTCAGTCATCATGATTCCCGAGTGAAACCACCAGCCAACACTGACTTTTTATTTGAGCCCAGGACATTATTCTTTTATAAAAACTCACTGAGTAGTTTTATTTCCTAAACTTGAACAAACTGCAACTAGAAGAGGAAATATTGTTTTAAATACCAAAAGTAATAAATTCACTCAGAAAACAGAATCTAAAACGAACTCCCGACCAACTCCTCCTGCTAAATCTCAGTAATGGAGCTCCTTCATACTTTATCATCTGAAGACTTTTTCCAAAAGCTTTTTACAGAAGGAAACTTCTTGTGAAACCGCTGGAACCGTCTCAGAGAGGCAGAACATCAGCTCTCATGCACAAACATGATGTCAAATACAAATAATCAGAGAAACAACGGGACGGACTCTGAGATGGACCTGGACTCACTGAGGCGTCCTGCACGACCAGAACCACCCGATCCAGACACCCGAGTGGATCAGAGCCGATGTTTGCAACATGTGTGTAGTAAATTATACAAAGTGTGTCTACAACCTCAAGCTTGGCCAACCAGAGCTGCCTCATTATTCATGTCCACCTGTTTTCTTTGCAAACAAAATGAACTTCAATGAGTTGAAATGCTGCTGAAGGAAGTAATTCGTCCTCCAGCTCTGGTGTCAGAATAACCGGCGTGTGTGACCCGACATGTGAGGAGGAGGAGAGGAGAGATGAGGCGATGAAGAGTGGAAAACAGATGTGGTGAAGGTGAGACAGGTGAGGAGTGATGAGCAGCCCGATGATTCATCAAAAAACCCTTTCAGTTTTGGACAGTCTGGCCGAGTGGAAGCAATCTGTGCTGATGAATGTGTGTGTGTGCGTCTGAGTGATCGAGCCGACTGCAGCTAACAAACGACTGTTTCCACAGAAAAACTTTGCAGAATGTCCCTTTAAAAAGTTTCTTCAATAACTCAAGACAAGATTAATCTGTTCGTGTTTTAAATGCGCGAGGAGTTTTTACCGGTTAGGAAACAAACAGAATTGAACACAGAAGCATCAGTGAGCGAGCGAGGCGGATCAGAACCTTTGGACCCAGAGACGCTCCTGCGCTTGACCACATGCAGGGGGCGCCACATTCAACACAGACGCTCCCTGTAACTTTGTGGTGACTTTGAGCTGAATAGAGTTTTAATAATCAATAATTGTCCATTAAACAAAGTCAATCGATGGTGATGGAGGACAGCGCTGACTTACACGCACTGTTTGATTCCCAGAGCAGCAGACGTGAAGCTGCTGCTCTGTTGCAGCTGGAAGTATCAGCCGGTGTCGCGGCCACAGATTCAAAGCCAAATAAACAAGCTGAGACGTTGGATAAAGTGTCCAGGGGCCGAGAGTATCTGGATTTTAATCTCTCTTTATAATTTCTCATTTACAGTCATAGCAAATTTAGCAAGCTCTGGAATTTTAAAGTAAAAAGGATCCCAGAGGCGGGAACAAGTTGCATTTGCTGGAGCAGAGGCAAAGTGGATGTAATTGTAACTGACCCTGATGATGGGAACGATTGCTGGTCATTAAACCGTAAAATACCAGCCAGGGCAGGAGATAATAAATCTCAGGCAGGAACGTGAAACTCAGCAGATTCAGCCAAGGCCGGGACTGTAACGGCTGGAGGCTGAGCGGGCGGCCGGCTCTGCATTCCAATGTCTGTCCCTGAACGTCCCACTCAAAATAGCTCGAGTGACAACATGCGTGGCCGCGGAGCTCGTCGTTCGATTCCGTGTGCATGAAGCATGTGGATATGAACAGTGACAGTGACAATAAGAGCGAGCTCCCTCCCCACTTCAGAACATGAAAACATGAGAGCAGTGAGCTGAAAGAACATCCCGACACCATCAGCCATCACCGCAGCCCGACCACGACCATCTGAGGTCTGTGTTCAGCCCGGCCCGACATCTACTTCTCACACAACAAGCTCGAGGTAGAGAGCAAAAATAGAACAACATTTTCTTTTGTGCAGCCAGACCTTCATCAGAGACGAGTTCACGTCTCCTCCGCCTCTCGCTCCTACAGCAGAGCCGGGTGACGCCAGCTGGAGATAAAACTGGATGTGCGCTGGCAGAGAGCCCGGCGCCGCATATGGCACGAATATGGACGCAGTCATTGTTCACCTCGACGGCGTGACGTGTCCTGCAGGTGAATGATGCTTCAGGAACAACACGCCGCTGCAGGCACATGAACACATGACGGTGTGACGCTCCCTTCAGCTCCATGAATCACAATGAGCTCCATTTAAATGATCAGTTAGTTTAATGTGCTGGCCGTTAAGAATTTACATTTTCTGCTGAACCATATCAGCACATCAGTGTTTAATGAATGTCTGTTAATGAGTGTTAAACTGAGGCGGTGGACACATTCAGGGATGTTCTCTCAGTAATGTGCAGTTCACTGAATAACTAAAGAAAAACACTCTTTTCTGTCAGGAAGAAATAAATCCTCTGCTGCACAAACTGCTTTTCTTCCTCACTTGCACTAAAATACAAGAACTGTGAGCAATGTTGTTAAAAGAGCAGTGCCTCCTCCTACCAGACCCAGAGCTGTTCAAAGAGGAAATCAAAGGAACGGGGTCGTGGAAAGTAGAAAGCTGAAGTTCAGCAACGACTTCACCATCTTAGAAAGCTTAGAAATATCTTTTGGAGCATCAACATCTCGTTCTCTTCTGCTCAGACATCATCATGTTTCTGTGGGAGTACGGCAGGAAGTCAAGACCGAACAACAGAACCCTCAGTGTCATCAGACTGTGAGGCTGTCTGACCCGTCACATCACCGTCACCTCCTCCAGCTCCTCTCAGGAGAAGCTGCAGGTCACCGGCCCAAATCACATGACCGGAGCTGCATTACCATGAACACACTACATGCGTGTTCTTCACTACATCACAGGTGAAGCACCAGAGTTATGAACCTGTACGGGTCAGCCCATCATGTTTCCTCCGTGAGATCCAGAGTTGTTATAGAGCAGTTTAACTCTTTCAGCAGCCACGATGACAGAATGAGCCTGGACCTTTTGTTAATGTTCGCCGTATTTTTGTTTGTTGTCATAGAGACGAGATGCAGGTGCAGCGTGTCGTCTTCTTCATGCAGAGCTACATGGACCCTGACAGCGTAAATCAGGCCAGACTTCTGCCTCCTCTGGGACGGTACCACAGTCCACTGTTTCCATCAGAACCAGAGATTAAGTAAATCGGCGTTAACATGCGATGGTTTGTAGCTAATCATGTTTGCTCCATTAGCACATTAGTGCACCGAACCACACGTGTTTACAAGTCAGTGACGGTTAGCTGATTCTGGAGCAGACAAGCTAACACGCCGGCTGTAACTAGACACTAAATCAATACGATTGAACGGTGCTGGAGTGATCAGTTTACAGTGGCATGATGAAACCTCTGCAGTGGAGGAGAGAGGCTGAGCTGTCTCTCCTCTGACGGGTGTGTTTCCACACTAAGTGTTGCTCAGTGAAGCTTGAACTCTGCAGCACATGATAGGCAGCAGGCTCACCGGGCTCACCGGGCTCACCGGGCTCACCGGGCTCAGGTGTCTGAGCTCTGTGAACACTAACCATCCCGCTCTCCTTCCTCCATGAGATAACACCAGCCTGAGGGAGGCAGCCGCCGCAGCCAGGACTCCGCTGGATGGGGAGCCAGGGTGTCGGGGACCTGTTGTCACTTCCAATCGCCTCGCCCTCCCACACCGAGGCCCCCGAGGTCCGCTAAGGTAGCCGAGTCGAGCGACGAGGGACTGACAAAAGGAGCATTTGAAGGCTGAGGAGCACCGCAGCAACAGCTCGCTCTGCTGGTTTCATTAAGCTTCAATTAACTGCAGCAAACGATAAGAGGAAGCATTGATGCTGCTTAACGAGGTAATGCACAGGCGACGTACTTAAAGAGAGCCTCAGTTAGTGCAACAGATGATGCTGCTGCTCTTTGTCTCCACACAGATGCAGATGGAAGTTATTTTGCGTCGCGGGACGCTTCACAGCTCATGTTGCTCAGTTGTGACAGCACGAGCACCAAAATGGCCTTTTGTGCACAAAGAGACGGCGCGATGTTCTGAGCACTGAGAGCTGAATGAATACACGAGCTGGAGCCAAACAATCCTCTGCCTCGCTATGATCCAATTTCAGTGCCAGCGTCTATCTCAGGTTTCAGCAGGAGAGAATAATTAACCCCCCTTCTACTGACATGTAGCAATTTCCTTAAGTAAATGAAGTTCTAATATTCTGAACAAATGCATCCAGACACCTCTCCGGCTCGGCCCTGTTGCCTGGTAACAGTGTTTTGTAAGAGAACGGTAAATCCTGATGTGATCTGAAGGCGATGTGTTTTTGAGTTTATAATCCCACAGCATCCGATAACAGGAGAGCAACACGTGGACGCCGTGTGTGTGGTCCAATCAGAGCTCAGAGCTCATTCCTGGGCTTCTTTCAGACACGTGATGCAGAACTCTTCAGAGCTGCTGCAGCTTCTGCTCGCACATCCTGCTTCTCTAACTATTCCCTCCCTGCTGTTAAACCTTTCACTGCTATCATTCTCTATTATTACATCTTCATACCAAACATACTCCTGTTGACCATTTCCTGCAACGGAGCCTCACAGCCAAACAACTTCACATGAGTTCAGCATGATAATAAACAGGAAGCCGTCTCTCAGAACATTGCTTATGATTGCAGGTTGTGTATGTAGGCCTATAATTACTGTACATTGAGTGGAAAGCAGCAGCTGTCAAGATATTTCCAGCTGTGCACGTCCATTATTGAGAATTCTTTT
This sequence comes from Diplodus puntazzo, assembly GCA_963678695.2. Lineage (NCBI taxonomy): Eukaryota > Metazoa > Chordata > Actinopteri > Spariformes > Sparidae > Diplodus > Diplodus puntazzo. The sequence goes on along the minus strand of OZ023167.1, from coordinate 32,240,409 downwards.
TAATTTCATTCTTCTTCAAAGGTCCTGCTGTGTGTCAGACGTGTGTGAGCTGACCAATCAGAGCAGAGCATATTGAGGAGGGCGGGGCTTTAAAGAGACAGGAGCTGATGTGTTAAAGAACGTCAACAGTGAATATTAGAACATTCTGTAACTCAACATGCAGCCTTTAGTTTCTGTGTTGGTCTCTATCTCACTGTCTTCCTTCATCTTGTTTCATCTTTATTCATCCATCAAACAATCAATCACTTCTTCCTCCTCTGCGTCTGACTGATCAATAATGCCTCACCTTATCTGATAAAGACAGAATCACTGCCGGCCTGTTTGTGATGAATGAGCCTGCTGATTGATCCGGGTCGGTCACTCCTCCATCAGGTCTGAAAGTTAAAGATGCTGATTTGCTCCCGTCAGGCTGTTTCACGTCGTCTCTCTAACAGCTAAAAATACTGTCAGCGAGCCGCTCTTCTGCCAAACACATGATTTTCTTGTCAAACTGATTTTTCACCGCAGTGAATACGAGTCTTTCTGATCTCAGAACCTGGATCTCAGAGGATTAACGGGCTGATGCAGATTGGGTTAAGCCATCAGCTCTGCGAGGCGGTGGCAGGTGTTGTAGAGGTGGATGACACATCACGTCAGGTGGGTGTGTGAGGGGGCGGGATCAGCCGGGGGCAACGCATCATAACACAGAGGAGTTTCCCACCGGGACTGCATCAGATGTCATAATTACTGCCTTTATAACCGTTCTCTATCAATTATGAAGCGCGTCAGATGAATTCATGTGCTGAGAGTCAGAGTGAGGAAGCTGTTACACGTTTAATCAGTAAAACATCCTGAAGGATCATCAGCACAGTCAGCAGCTACACCTTAAAATGTTTTATCATATGAACCAATATTACATCTGTACAATCAAAGTCCCGTGTGTCTGAGCTGCCTTCATGTCGGCAGGTGGAGGTGACGGTGGCGCTGACGGAGCCGGCTGCTCCAACCACAGCTCAGGACTTCACTCAGTGGAGCCAGATATTTTAAAAAAGATGTCTGCACATTTCTGGACGATAAGAGCAGGTCTTATAAACCAGCACATGGTCTCTTTCTAACCCTGACCAGGAGGTCGTTGAGTCTAAACCCAACCACCGCACAAACACACTGAAGGAATGTTAGAAAGAAACGTAACGTTTCCACACATCTGTTCACTGCCAGCATGTATTCTAGTGATCGAGGTGCGCTGCTCCGCTCACAGGAGACAGAGAATGACTTATGAAGCCACGCCCTTAAATATCTTTATAACTATCAGCAGATTATATGTTTAAATAGGAGGAAGAGAGAACTCACATTCCCACAAAACTTCAGGTAAACAACACGATCAGCAGAAACTTTGCTTTGATGCCCTTAATGCACATTTATTTAACTGTTCAGCGAACAACTTTATGAATTATTGCCTAATTTGTTTTAAAAACATTCATGAAAACGTCTGCATTGCTTTAAATATTTAAGACCTTGTGAGGCTGTAAATCTTCGCTGGGCGTCAAACAGCCTCCACTCAGTGGGCCGCAGACATTACTGTGGTCCTTAACTGTTGCTGTGTGGGCGGGTGGAGAGCTAATGGAGGCTATCTTGATGGAGAAGTAATTAACTGCAGTCAATACAAATACTAAGTAGTTGAAAGTTCCTTACAAACCTCCTTCTCCTTCATTAGCTGATGACTAATGATGTATAGGGTCTGTAGGGTGAAACATCACCATTAAAACAACGTTCTGCTGCCGTCTTTAGACCTGAGCCCACCACATACGTGCTGGGGGCAATTAAAAGTATAAATAATGAGTGCAGGGATTCTGTCACATCAGAAGGTTTGTGGAGAGCTTCTAAACTAACTGGTGGTTGGTCTCCAGTGGATTCACTGCAGGTTTTACCAGTGAACTTACTGGTAGTGTTAACTTGTTATCTGCTCTCGTTCGTCCACAGACACGCTGATAATAAATGATGTTCAATGGCGTCTTTGTTTCACATTTCTTGGGGGAGGATCCTGAAACCTGCTGCCAAATATGTGAACCTCAGCCCGACACAAACGACTTCCTGTAGCCATCTCAAACAAACAGAACGACTCAGTGCGCAACACTACGGTAAGACAAGAAGGACAAAGTTGAAGGTCAGTGTGCTAAATATTCATCTTTACGTGTTGAATCGCTGAGGTCCCTCATGAATAAACATCAGGTGGTTAGTTAGTTAGTTAGAGGATTAAAAAGTTTAACTCAGCTGGAAATGTGGCCTGACTTAAAACTATCAGTTTCTGTCTCCACATCTGGAAAATGTCCCGGCGTCTGCTTCATAATCTCCGGTGGTTTCACAACACTGTGGCTGTGGTCTCTGACTGGCAGCCTGTCAGCTCCACCTCATCACATGAAGGTCAGGCAGTAAACATGTGATGTGTTCATACGACACGTTCCGTAGAAACGTCACGGTGATAAATCACACCAACGTGTTTGATCACCAACATTTGTGTGAATCCCTAGAAAACTGTCAAGCTTTGAAAGAAGATCCAGCGAGTTAAAAAACTGAAACTGAATTCTCCGTTAAGAACAAAAATAATTAGAGACGAGCTCTGAAGCCTGATCCTGAAATAACAGCAGCGCTCTCCATCTCTGCTGGTCCCTCAGCTGCACGACGCTTTCCAGAGATACGACGGGAAGAATTGCTTCCTGCAGAAAAACCTTCCCACAGAGGAATAAACAAAGACAACCACCGTCCCACTGCAGAATTATCTTCCCACTTCACACAGAGAAGCTTCATGTGTGCTCACTTCAACTGTTCAACGCTTCCAAATCCTCAGAGTGACCTGAGGAGGCACGGCCTACTCTCCCTAACACGCAGAGGGAAGAACGAGTGGATGTGAGAGTTCACGGCGAGGTGCAGAGCTGCCAGGCTGGAGAGCTAAAGAGCCATTAAAGAGCACGGGAGGGCAGCGCGGAGGCCAGAACAAATCTGTCCTAGTTTGCTGCCAGGCATCAATTTTGAGGAGTGTGCTGAAAATTATTTTAATTTAAATGAGCCCAACAGAACAAGCTTCCAGCAGCAGGAGCCTCCGCTCAGAGCCCAGTCCTCCCCCGACAAGAACAAAGAGACGACATGAAGGAAGGTTCCACACCTGAGGAGCCGGCTGCTCCGCGAGGGGGAGGGGCCAGGGGAGGGGGGAGGAGCCAGGTGGGGGGAGGGGGAGGGGCCCGGTGGGAGGAGGGGAGGAGCCAGGTGGGAGCTGGGGGAGGAGCCAGGTGAGAGGAGCCAGGTGGGAGGAGGGGGAGGGGCCATGTGGGAGGAGGGGGAGGAGCCAGGTGGGAGCTGGGGGAGGAGCCAGGTGAGAGGAGCCAGGTGGGAGGAGCCAGGTGGGAGGGGGGGAGGGGCCATGTGGGAGGAGGGGGAGGGGCCAGGTGGGAGGCCGTCATGGTGAAGAAACACTGTCCACATGTGCAGGCGGTCTGCAGCAGTTCGACGCATCCTGCTGCTGTTGCAGAGATCCAGCAGCAGCCTGAAGCCGCAGACACAAAGCTTCTCTCAGCTCCTGTTGACCCTGCGGCCCAGCATGCATCGTGTTTACACAAGAGCTGGATCCATAATACTCTGAGTGCTGTCTGTACTGAGGGCGTGAAGACGGGTCAGCGCCGAGTCTTACAGACTGGGTCGTTACCATTTGACAGACACGTTTCCATTCCTTATTTTCTGGATTCATCAATTGAAATGTGAAAAATGTCGATCAGTGTTTCATCCTCAAATATCTTGTTGTGTCCTTCATATCACTGCAGATAAGAATAATAATGAGGTACAAACATTACGGACTTGTGTTATTTATTCCTTTGACATCAGTCTCATGTAGTGGAGCTGCTGTTCATCACACACTGAAAACCAGCTGAACTTATCTCGTCTCATCTGGAGAAGAGTGTGAACACGCCGCCCTGTCCGTGTGACGCTGAGGAGGGCTGGTGATATTTACACACGGCTGACATTCATGAGGCAGGAGCCGGCCTATCTCACCGCCGCAGGTGAGTCCACCTGGGAAATACTGCTCAGTCTTCATCTGCCAAACGTTACCAGGTTCTAGAGGATCTGAACCCGGGCCGGGCGAAACGGCCTGGAAATCAAATCACAATATCTTTAGGCTAAATCTAAATTTACCAGATATAGATATTGATGAACGGTTAGACAACACTGTTGGTTCTTTAATCTGTGATAATGTGGATATCATGGCTGAGTGGGTGAAAGAATTAGAACAAGTAGAACAGTCTGAACATGCGATCACTTTACTGTAGTGCAGCCGGCACACTCACATTATCATTTATTAATAACTGCCCTCACTGTTTATATCTGTACATATTATGTATTCATGAGTCGACTTCTCTTTCTGCTCCACCTCTTCTTCTTACCTTTTTATTATACTGTATATTTTGACTATTATTATTGTCTATAGTTATATTGAACCGTCCTCTGGCTGCTGGGACGCTCACGTTTCCAGGACCAGGAGGAAACAGGCTGTTGTTCTGCATACGTGGAGTTAAAGGCTCGGTGAAGTCCAGGCTGCCGACGCGGGGCGAATACTGGCTCCTCGGATGAGAACGTGGTAAGAGCAACGATGTGACGGGCGGATCATCCACATGGTGCCCCAGAAGGAGGAAGGAAAACACACTGATGCATCTACAATCATTAGATTAGCAGTCCTGGACGGCTGCCATGTTTTATGAATATGCATTAACCCAATCATGTCTTCATCAGGATTTCTTCCGGTGGGATTGGCTGGCGTCCCGCGTGCGCAGAGTGCATTATCTTAGCCATTATTCATCTGCATTACTCCGGTTATGCTATAAGAGGCAGAGAAATGCTGCAAAGTGCTTCAGTCCTGCCTTCATTAGAGCGTCATGAACACTGACTCCCGTCTCGCTCTCTGCTCTGTTGTGACTGTCACCAGCCGCTGCTTACAGTGAAAACAGGCCGAGATGCTCCAGGCGTCACAAACGGTCCGTGATAACATCTGAACTGACTCCAGTGCAAAGAACTGAAGGAACTTCTGTTCCGCCTGGATCGTTATGAAGCCACGGCTGAAACTCCGTCCTCCTCGTAGAGAACCGGACCAGAACAGAACATCCACATGTTTCTGCTCAGCAGGTACACGTTCAGGTGTGTTTGTGTTGTGTGTCTCACGTCAACACTGGAACAATAAATGTCACATCACGTAAGAGTCTTTAAACTAGACGTCAGGACATTTTGTGGAATTAAAATCCCATATTTGTGATGAGACGTTGGGACGTGTGCAGCTGTGTTTGTTGTGACAGAACACAATACGTTCAACAAGACATCAGGACGTTTCACAGCCGGGTCTGTGGAACACTTCCAGCAGTATTTGAGGATTTAACCAATGTCCAATCTTCCTGCTGGGTTTGTGGAAATAAAATATAGATTTCTGATGAGATGTCGGAACATGTGCAGCTGTGTTTGCTGAACTGGACATTTATAACGAGTTGTCAGGACACTTCCAGTCGTGTTTGTGGAGACAGAAGCAGGTATTTTAGGATTAAAACACGATCTTTACTGTGGTTTTAGTGCCTAAACCTAACCGGACACAAGCAAACTGATGCCACATCATAAAATGTGAGTGAGTCTGCAGACTGTAAAGCCTCTGTACAGTAATGACCTGCAGTCTGCTGCTCTGTAAACAGTGCTATCTCTTGATCTCCGTCTGCAGGATCTGATGTCCAGCTTTGTAAATAACAGCTGTGAAGAACACTCACTCAAAGCACAGAGTACATCATTAAAATCAAAAGTTAGTTGTGGTGGGAAGATGCAACTTCTCCACACCACTGCCTCCTTTGAAAGTGCAGCCTACTGGGCAGCACAATCCTTCACGCCGGGTAGAGCCGGGTCTATTACTACAGATTGGCTCGGCAAATCTCTTGGCAGGCATCATAAAGAAGCAGAGAGGAGGAGGAGGAGGGAGGGAGGGAGGCAGAGATAGTAATAAAACCTCGCCAATTTCTGCCTGTGACAACATGAAAGAGGGAGGGACAGGTAAATGGAGGCTGCCTGCAGTGGAATATATGGCTTATCTTAGTCTTGTCGCCTAAACCCCAAAAGGTTGTGAAGATAACCACATCAGGCCGTGTGTGTCGGAGGAGGGACGCTTTGTGCAGGTAGGAAATGATCTAATGGAGGAGGAAGGGGACAGAAATATGATGCTGACTGAGGAATATGATAACCTCCGAGGGCAGATGCCTCACTACCTGCCCATCAGCCAACACATATTCCTCTCATCTGATTTTCCACATTATTGCATTTCCTTCAGTGAATGTCAGCCAGTCGTGAACTGAAATATAAGATAAAGAGCAGCAGCGTGGAGGCTTCTGTCACTCACTCGCTCACTTCTTGGATAAAGTTGGGAACACTTCGACCTCCTTCAGCTCCGGCTCTGATTGCAGCACATTTAGCAGATGAATTAATCAGCCTGCGCAGACGCGTGGGCTGATTCAGGCCACTGTTCACGCACAACTGCTGTTAATCAGACTTCTTGTGTATAAACAGATTATTCTGTTTTTTAAAAAGTTAATCTTTTGATTCATCTGTCCACAGAGAGCGGCTCCAGATGTAAACTTGACACGAGCATTCATTCTGCAGAATATTCCCAGATGCTCTGCCATTTTTCACCGCGTGTGTTTCTAATAGTGAAGTCACGACGGCAGACTGCAGCAGGAGGACGAACTGCTGCTCCCAATTAAATGTTTCTTTAAAAAGTTTCTTGATGAGCTTTTTAAAAATGTATCAGGAGGAGATATTTCATCAGATCATGACACAAAATTGGCTTTTCACAGGCAAATATCACATTTTCACATGTGAACGAGGAGTTTTCAAAAGAAAACATTGAATCAATCAAATTATCATCACACTGTCATTTTTTGTCTGTTTAACTGACAAGCGGCTGCTTCAACAAATGATTATCAGCTAATTATTAATAACACACAAAATATATTGAAGTTTTTCTATTTTAAAACTTATATAAAGGAGTTAAACAGAAGAGATAAAGACAACACAATATTTCTTGACATCATTAATTGAGTGATTTAGTTCATTAATAATTCAGATCTCGTCACTCAGTGTTCAACAGACTCCATCTAAACAATAAACTGTGATAATATCAGTTTGTACTGAAAGTCGGTTTTAAAATTACAAACCAGTATTTTGTATTTAATTGATAAGAACGTATTTGCAATTTGTAACAAGATACTTTTTGATGTATTTGTGCAAATAGCCGATTGTCAGTTAAAACGTTTTGAATTGGTTAAATTTGTAATTCTAAAATTCTTGAATTCATGAATATTTCTAGTAAAATAAAAGTTCATGTCCTAACTAACATGATGCAAGATGGAGGATTATCAGCATCATCATCAGGACTATCTAATAATCCATAAACATGCTAGAAACATAAATTCAGTACGTCAGTTAAAAGTCTCCTTCTGCACAGACTTCACAACATTTCACAGTCTGCGTGACGGCAGAACCAAACACGTGTTCTGTTGCTCTCACTCCGAACATGAGCCGGTCCACACCAGAACAAAGACAGAGCAACAGAACAAACACGTTTGGTGATTGAAACAAAGATTTGCAGTTTCATTTGGAGCTCCAGAAAATGAATGTACAAAGATAAGCGTTAAAGTAAAGCTGTGCAGTCAAACGAAAACACAGCTTTCACGGCTGAGGACGGCTCTTTGATTACCTGCTCACCAAATGAGGAACTCTGAGCGTCTGTAAATTTGTCTCCGGGAGTCTGCAGGAGGGTCGGCTCGTATTCAAATATGGTTTAGAAAAAGTGGGAAAGCAGAGAAAATGCTCAGGTCTGACCGTGTTCATCCGCCTGCCAGTCAGCAGAATCCTGATCAGCTGTCGGGTACGAAGCGTTAACGCAGAGAAGTCATAATGAAATGAAGATGAGACCAATGCAATCAAGGCACAGCTTTCACTGGTAATCTGCAGATGAAACCAGAACTGAGCAGAGAGCAGCACTCAGTAATATGTGACAATATATTAATTAAAAAGGATTAATGAAAGCCGTTTAACCACAGAAAGGCTGCGCTGCTCATGCTGAGCGGTGGGAATAGATGGCGGGGATGAAACTCTGCAAACATACGCTTTTAAAGATCACGTGACCTGTGAATTATTACAAATGTGTGTTTGATGATTTTCCCACCAAGCCTGAGCTCATCGCAGCGGTCCAGCACAATTAGTGCTCCAATCAGCTCCATTAACTGATGGAGCTGATTGGAGCATCTCCTCCGACCGAACGATCATCGGTGGCTCCCGTCTCCCTAACGAGCCCAGCAGCAGGTCCGGCAGGGTCGAAGAGGTTAATGAATGATGGCTGGAGGATAAAGCCACCAGTCACGGTCACGGTGTGGTGATTAAACTGAGGCAGGCTGAGCCGACAGGGACTGAACGTATGTGTGAATGCTTAATGAGTTCACAGCTGCATACTTGACTCACATGAACTCTGTGGTTCTGAGTCTAGAAACATCTCCAACCCAACAATGAGGTCCTGTTCAGACCTGACCAGTACCCACCCGACCAATCATGACACACTCAGAGGTGGTCAGAACAACATGCCACAACATTGTTTCAGCGGTGTGCTCACACATGGGACCTGGACCACACTGAGGGACCACCTAGTCAGCTGATGTACTGAGGAGGAGGAGGAGCAGGAGACCCAACAGCTGAGCTGAAGGAACCGCAGCATCACCAGACTCCCTTAACAAATGTGTCAGTTTAGTGAGTTGTTGAGTTGGAGACACTTTATAAACTCTGTGAAACTCTGTCTCTGAATCATTCTGCATTATTTGGACCTTCTTGTTCATTCAGCAAATTTTCTACATGAACTTCTTTGTGTCTTTGAGTAGAAACATGGAGTCTGTTTGTCCCAGTGATGGACTTTTTTATTGGCATATAAAGCCGGAGGGGGAGGGGGTCCGATCAATGAGACACAGGTGAATGTACACTCAGAACCGTCCACCGTGATTGGATCAGGTCTGAACCGCCTCTGTGTTATGATGAGAACATCAACAGGCCCTTTAATAGAGAATATTTCAAGCGTACAAGCGAGAATTACTAACACAAAGTTCTCAGTTTGCCCATTCAAGGTTGGAGAGGGGCTGAATTACTTTAGTTGTAGCCAAGCAGTGGAATAAACCTGCATAAATATCTGCATTTCGCCGCGCAGAGAGCTGAGACATGCAACTTTCTTTGAGCATTAAAAACTAACTCAAGCTCAAAACAGCCCATTTCATTAAAATCTTGGCACATGCAGCATATCCCCCTTTGTGATTTGTGCCAGCAGCCTTTAAGAGGAGATCCACACGCATTAAAGTTCACAATGGTAAATTCTTTCCCTCCTGCTGCTTGACCTCAAATTACTTGTTCACAGTTGAGAAGAAAGGAAGGGAAGAAGGAAGCAGAGGAGGAAGTGGCCGCGGCGGTTCAGGCCATTTTATTTTGTCATGGTGAAAGTGGAAGCACTTTGAGGCCGCAGAGAATCCTCTGACCTCCTCCTCTTTTATCAGAGATGAGCGCTGATAAACAGCCGCTCTCAGTGTCACCCGATGCGTCGTGACAAGACCGCCGATGGCAGAGGCGTCGCTTCCCGAGTCATACAATCTGAATGCGTGCACGCTCCACGGTGAGAGGTGCTGACATTTCCCATCAAAGCATCGGGAGGAGACGAGACGACACCGACAGCGACGATGAGACGTGTGGACGCTGAGCGCAGCGAGGCCGCAGAGCTGGCAGGAAGCAGAGGCTGAGGTCAGGACGCTGCCACGCTGCCTGCGAGGCGAGAGTAACCGCCTCGCTGCCGGGATGAAGCTGCTGAATGTGGGTCACTCTTCCTGGCTTCGCCTGCGCTTTCTCTCCTCCAGCCTTTATTTGGAGCCAGGGCATTTGAATACTGCATGTTGTACCCGGGGCTCTGGAGCACTGACTGTTCCTGTGCACGTGCACGTAGATCAGGACAACATGAACACTGTCCGTGTGTGTGTGTGTGTGTGTGTGTGTGTTCACTTCAGCAAAAATGTCATTTAGTCACAGGATCTAAATTGGCAGCTCATCATGGTCGACCTCTGACGTGCACGCAGCGACCTGCTGCTGTTTGAAGCCTGGCTCAGGCTAAGCTGCCGCCGCGACCTCCTGCAGTCTCTGTATGAATAAACCAGCGAGCTTCACCTCTGGCTCCACACCAGCTGCAGCTGTTTGGACCAGTGAGGTAAGTTCCCGTACACATAATTATCATTTCATTTGCTACAGCGCTCGTCGGTGCTGGTGCTGAAATAAACATGTCGTCAGTGTTCACAGATGACACCAGAGAAGAAGCTAATGTGGGTCCACACGGTGCCATGAGACAATCAGGAGTGGTGACAGAGCAGAGGAGTTATTATAGAATAACTGACGCTCTGTGACTTAACACGTGTTGGAGAGTTAAAGCTCTGTGGTGAGATGGAGAATTGTTCCGGTGGCCCTGAAGCTGCGATGACAACAAGAAGACGCGCTGATGTTTGAGGGATTCAATGAGATCTGACTGATTTCTCTTTAATAATAAAACATGTCTGTATGTTCCTATCAAAGACCACAATATGAAACTGCATCATTATGTCTTTTAACCAGTTGGTAGTGAACAAACCGCAGAGGAACAACCACAGTCTCTGTGTTAGCATCTATCTGGGAAACAAACACTCGCTTTAGAGTTTTGGTCCTGGAGGAAAAGTTCTTCTGGGTCTTTAGCTGTGAAACTCAGCAGCTCGTCACCGAGTTTATTCAGCTGCCATCTGGTGCTGAGCAGGAAGCGCACAGCGGGCAGCTGACACCACAATGAAAGGTTGTTGACGTTCATGTCGGGAGGTGACGGGATGGTGGTGGAGGTACACAAAGCCAGAGACCACTGTTCAAGACTGAGTTTCAGCATCTGTTACTGTGAAAACTGCAGCTGATAAACAGTCGACCACTGTGTTGAAGATAACATGACACCATGTTTTGATGTTTTCTAACCCTGACCAAGTGTTTCTGTGCCTCAACCTGACCACAGCGTCTGCAACATGAAGTGATACTGATACTGAAGACATGTAAGACGTCAGCAGAGAGAAACACACAGCTGTTGGCTGCAGGTGAGAGTGAAGTTGATGAGAGCAGTTTGTTGGTGGGAACACCTGAGTACTGATGGAGCTGCAGACTCGGGGATCATTCTCTCCTATATGTGATTTGAACAGTTATTAAATATAAAAATACTGATGAGTGGATCTTTTCATCACCACAGGTGAGCCAGCCGTGAGTGACTCCAGCCACGGACTACCTGAGCGACTGTGATTTCAACCCTATGATATTCATTCTCCACTCATCATCCTGCTCAACACAGCTTGTATCATGAGATCGATGCTGTGGCAGTAAGTCAGCTGCGACAGTGAGCAGGAGGAAATACTGCCGATGATTAAAGATGAGCAGCAGAAGAGAATGTAGACAGTTTGTGCAGCAGGACGATCAGCGCACGCTTCGTGATGTTAAACACAGCAATGCATATCATTAATGTATCGCCACACTAAGTGACTCTGACACGGCGCTCCTCCCCGTCATGCTGCATGACATGAAGGCACACACAACGCTGCTGCTGCCGCCAGGAAATCTGGGGCAGCTTCCACAAGTGTCCGGGCTGTGGCCTCTGTCTGCCTGGCACACCATCATCTGCAATAACAAGTCAGAGATCTTCAAAGCTGGGCGAGTGAAAAGGAGGAGAATGTGGAGGAAGGAGGCAGAGGGGAGTCAGAGGAGGCCCTCTGATTCATCTTTAAAGACGCTGCTTACTGCATCTTTAATCATCTTCCTCGATGCGAAGGGACGACTCGACAGTCGGCTTCCACAACTACTGAATTCACACCCCACTGAGTGGATTCACTCAGGAGGCTCGGGCCGGCTCCTCCTGCTGCCCCATGTCTGTTTTAACTCGCCTGTTTTCATCACTCCTCATTTCCATCTCTGTGAGGGGCTCGAGAGGCTTTCTGCTGCAGAGCTGCGTCGGTGTGTGGATGCTAACATGGTCAGCTAAATGTTTCAGCAGGCCGGGGAGAAGACAAAGCCTCGCTGTAACTCTGTCACACCACGCCGTGACTGACACGTTCCAAAGACGCTCTTTCCTCTGATTTAATGACTATTTTGTAGCTGAGGCTTCAGATGAAGGCGAGCATCAGTGTGCTGAGGAAGCGGCTCGTTGTGAGAGCAGAGGATTAGGACTGACGCCGGAGCGTGCAGTGAGCAGAGGAGAGTGGTCTCAGGGAGCAGCTGCTGCTCTGCCGGTGTGAAGACAAATGTTTGGGATTCCTGAGGTAGTGAATGGTTAACACTCCACTCCACAGGCACATACACACACACACACACACACACACACACACACACAAACACACAGCTCACCTCAGCAACAGTCAGCACCAACACTTACATCAGCAGTCAGAACCGGGTCAGAGACCTTCGGTTCAGCTTTTCATGAGACAGTTATTCATGTTTCAGCCATGAAGAGTCTGATTATACTGTACGTGTCCATCATCTGAGTTCTGATTGGAAGATGAATGCAGTATGAGGTTTTTCTTAGTAAATATCAGATGTAATCACAGTCAACACGTCTGCTTCCTCTGCTGATTATTCATGAAATTACACATAGCGACTTTCACGTCAAACGATGGTAAATTATTCCAGTTTTAAAGAATGCTAATCAGAGTTTCAGATCGAGGCTGAGACGACGAAGGTTTCACCTCCGCTTGTTCAACGCAGCGATGATGAACGGAGACGTGCAACGACGCGACTGAAGCTACTGAAGTGAACGTTCTGCTTCTCGTGGTGTAAACCAGTAAACTGCTGCGGTCTCCCAGAGGACGACAGTCACATAATGTCTGTTTCATCAGCTGATCTGTCTGTTCTGCGGCCGCTGCCCTACACAGTGTTTCAACATCTGCAAACCGCTGGATATTTCCATCAGGACATTTTTCATAAGCTGTGAAAGAATTTACAGCCAATAATTCTTTATTTTTAATACGTTTTTGGGACAGTTTCCAGGCATGATAGCGAGCGAGGCGGCTGCCAAACCGGAGACGCTGTTTCATCAGTCGTAAGCACGAAGCCACTCGACATCTTTAATGAGAAAACTTTCCAACTGTTTGTGGGAACAGAACTGGAAACATATGACGACTTATTGTGATGATTTTTAGCGAACGAAGGAGATTTGCAGAACATTTTCCATCCCCGATGTTTTCTAACACTAACAGGAGTCTTTGTGCCTGAACATGACCGCAGCATCAGCACAGCGTCGCCACAGCGCTAAACTGAAAACTGAACCTGAGGAAACACAACTCAACAGATCTGTGGTCTGCAGAAACACACACAGGCAACAGCTGTGTTTTCCATCTTATCTGCAGATACAATAATATCTGTGTTCATGAAGGCATCAAGAAGCTGCAGAGAGGTTGTTGTTGATGTTTGCTCAAAGCTCTGAGGAATAATGACTTAACTACTATTTAAAATGTGGACTGAAACGTGTAGATTTCATGTGTCAAAGGGCAAAACATGTTTTTCATATCAGAGTTTATAAGCCTGAGGCTGACTGATGGATCTGTTTGGGTCATAACCTTCAGAGCTCCTGCCTTCAAAATGAAATCAAGTCTCTATTAATGATCCGTTCCTGCAGGGAGAGATGAAGTTGGTTTTACTGTCGGAGCTTAATGAGTTATCGAGGCTTAATTAAAACCCCTAAATTTAGATCTGTTAGAGGGTTACAACCATCATATTTACAGTGTGTTTCATCATTGTTCCTCAGTTAGTCAGTCAGCGCTTCTCCTCTCCTCGCTGCATTCACGCCTACGAGCAGGGAGAAACTTTGTTTCCTCAAGCTTTGTCAAGTGCAAATAATCATTTATTCTCTCAGCCTGAATACTGTGTTGACAACCGAGGAGAGGAAGGAGAGCAGAGAGCAGAGAGCCGGGCCGGGCCGAGCCGGGCCGAGCTGAGCTGAGCCTCACGCTCCCTCAGCTCCGCTTCCACTCGCTGTGAGGTCAACACACAACTTAACGCTGGGAAATATTATTTACTGGCACGGCCATTATGGTGCTTCTGAGACCGTCCTCGTGTCAGAGAATATAACAGTGATTACTGACGCTGCCAGAAAATATGGAGCATTTTAAAAGCTGGTAGAGACGTTTGTGTGTTGGAGGGAGAGAGGGTTGATCAAACCCTGAAACACAGATCTGTGTGACCACTACAGTGTGAATATATACATGATATTAATTAACTAATCACGCTGGTTCAATCTCTGCTGGACTGATGATACAACTAAACACATGGCTGAGATGTTAGTTTAGTTTGATGTTTTCTCGTCACGTGTTAATGAAATAAAGAAACGTCTCCTCTGGACTGTGATGTGAGAACAAACTGCATGTATTCACAGTCACTCGTCTGTTATTCCTTAATGCACTTAAATGCCAGTTAACAATGTGTAATCTTCCGTTATATTATAGAATGCAGAGTTAAGAGTCTTAAACATCTTTCAGCCGGCCTGTGAGATATTTCATCATACGTGGTGTGAACGTGCAGCGTGGCAGACATCTGCTCCATGTGAGGAAGATAAAGATAATCAGTGACAGTATCTGTGGACTCGGTTCCTTCTCCTGCAGAACCACAGTGATGCCACAGCGCCCTGCAGCCAGGCTGCTCAACACAAAGTGCTGTGAGCAGCAGTTCACTGCACATTATTCATGCGCTGCCGTCCTGAGAGAAGACGAGTCTGTGGATGTTCAGCCACCACTTCAGAAGTGAAGCGTGCAGCGCGCTGCGTTTTAACCCTGTCGTCTCCTCTTTATCTCACCTGAATGTAATTAGTGCTGGCACATTACTGAGCTCAGCGGAGGGGGATTAATGAGAAGGATGAAATATGTGATTACATGCTCGTTTGGCTCTTTAGACCTAAAACGAACATAAATGTAAAATCCCAAGACAGAGAATTTATCATGGACGGGAATTACATAACACGTGCCGCGCGTCCATGCACGCGTGATCTCATGCTGCCATAAACTGCTGCCATTAGCTCTAATGTTATATAAAACCTTTATCTAATCATGTAGCTCTGTAGACATCAGTGGTAACTGTTGGTGTGCTGGAGGCCGTTCAGACACGCACATCCTACATTTCATATAAAGCCATCGACCGGGGACTCGACAAGATGCAGCACTCACACTGCACAGCTTTGTTTACATGCTGACTCTCTGCCTCCAGCCGCAAACTTGGACAAATTGAGGACGATTACATGCAAACATAATTAAAAAGGGAGATATGGGACTGCAGTTTATGACAGGAGGGGAATGCTGAGGTGTTCATCTGTTCATCAATAATTCTTGTGTACATGATTGCATGAGATCCACAGACTGTGTGTGCAGTGCATGTCAACAGCCTGAACATATTCTCTCCATGTGTGAATGTAAACACAGCAGACAGGATGGAGCTGGACGCCTCGGAGCATCTTACACATGTTAGACCAGACTTACTTGAGGGTGAACTGCTCCACGGTGGAGTTGGGCATCAGGTAGAGGAAGATGGTGAGCGTCTCTCCGGGCTTCAGAGGTTTCTCCGGCAGCCTGAGGAACATGTTCTTGTCCAGCTGTTTGTCCACCAGCAGCTGCTCCTGGCTGGCCTGGTACAGGCTGATGCTGCCGATGCGCAGCAGGGGGTGCTGTGACAGAGGTTCTCCCCTGGAAGCACCACCACCCCTGTGACCTGAGCCCTCGCTGCACTCCCCCTCCCCATTGGGCCCGTGGAGGGTGTAGTAGAGCTCAGCCTGGAGGGTCTCACTGGTCAGCCCGTCCAGGAGCCCGTCACTGGAGCCTTTCCTGCGACCCAGCGGGGCAACGTTGGTGTTAAACCAGGACGGAGGCAGCTCCAGTTGAGCCAAGCACTGCGCCAGGTTGCCTTTCATGCGACAGGAGGTTTTAATTTCACGGACGTCCCTGAAGGCGTGCAGACGGACGCAGGGCAGCTTGTCCTGAGCCTTGAAGTCGTCCCAGTCGCGGCCGGCGATGTAGAAAAACACCTGGACTGTTGGGTTGTTGGAGAAGACCCGCGCCTGGACAATGAAGGCCCGCACCTTCCAGTTGACTGTGAGCTGGCCGGGGATATCCAGAGGACTAGTTGGCTGCAGCAGCTCCTTGGACAGGGCCTGGTCCCGGGCAAAGGGCCCGAAGCTTATGTTGATGGCAGGGAGGTCTTTTGTTTGGAAAACCACAAAACTCTCAGAGCGCTGCAGCGGGTGTCCCGAGCTGGGACCGCTGCTGCCTCCCCGATTGCTGCTGCCAACCGTTTGTCCTGTGATCTGAGCCTCCCGCAGAAAGAAGGCCAGCTGTGCGTTGGACATCTTGAAGTTGGCGGGAAGGTAGATGTTAGGTGGTGACGGACTGGCTGTCATAGCTGAGGAGCTGAGGAGGGCATCTGAGCTGGTGGGAGAGATTTTACCTGCAAGAGCTGCGAAGAGAAGAGGGAGAGGAGAGAGTTAAATACTGTTGAGAGCTGAGAGCAAATGAAATCAGAGTTACAACGTGTGAGCAAGAAAGAGACGCAAAGATGATGAGTCAGTGAGCGATGAGCAGGAAGTCACAGAGGTCTGCAGCACTCAGCGAGCCGTGCAGAGGCGGAGGGCAGAAGGTCAACACACACTAATCAGATGATAACTGGTCGATACGTGTCAAGCATCCAGAACCCAGCCGTCCAATCAAACATGTGGTTCACGGCACGTGAGCTCCGAGTGAGCCGCAGCAACACGTTCAATCAGTGCTCGACAATTAGAGCCAGAACAAACACAACTCTTTACAACGGACGCAGACACAAAGTGACAGGAGAGCGAAGGTGAAGAACAGAACAGGAAGCAGTGTTTACATCAGCTCTGCTCCAACACCTCCAGTCACATCAAAGTAGAGCAAACAGCACACAACAAACAGAATAAATGTGACATACTTATCAGAATTACCCAGAGCCGAGCACAAAAACACAGTTTCCTGTCCCCATGGTCCAAATCAGAGATTAAAAGTCCCATATTCCAAATGGTTTTATCATGGAAATCGCATCCTTTAAAAGTGAAAAAATCAAGAGGATCTCTTTGAACGGAAAGCCTCTTCAAAAGCTGCTGTTACTCAGCGGGTACTCCACAGAAGTTTGCCTCCCTTTTTGGTTTCTCTGTAGAAAATCTCTGTCATGAGTTGAGAAAGAAGAATAAATGAGGGCGAGAGCAGAAAACAGCAACAGCTCCGGCACTTCTCCACTCCGCCACCACGTTCCTGTTGCTGGGCTTCTTGAACTTGTGCTTGTCTAATTCCCCGCGGCTGAGGTCCTGGTTTCAGAGTGGCTCAGTGGTTCAGCCCCACGCTGCAGCTCTTTCATTCCCAGACTGAGCATGGCTCCAGGACACACTCTGATAGACAGGAGGAGCCTCCTCCCGGTTGGTGGGCTGGACGGGAACTACAGACAAAGCCTCTGACGCCGCCCCATCTTGCCACACCTAGTCTCTAGTCTATAATCACCATTTGAGCTCCCGGTCAGAGCTGAGACACACAGTCCTCAGAGGACTCACACACACACACACACACACACACACACACACACACACACACACACACACACACACTCACACACGGAGGCGAAAGAAATAACACTCTCCAGCTCGATTCATCCTCTCCCTCTGGACGTGTTCAGGCAGAGTCTTATGTGTGTGTATAAGGGCTGTGTGTGCGTGTGAGTGTTTGTGTGTGTGAGTGTTTGTGTGTGGTGTGTGTGTGTGTGTGGTGGGGCGGGGGATGGATGTATTGCCTGAATGCCTCCAGGCAGAGAGAGAGAGAGTTGGAGAGTGAGAAGAAGAAGGAGAGAGGGAGGGATTAGGTAAAGATTATTGATGAATTAACCTAGCTCTCCTTCCCTCTCCTCCTCCTCCTCCTCCTCCTCCTCCTCCTCCTCCTCTTCCTCCTCCTCCTGCCTTCCCTCCCCTTCATCCTCCTCCTCCTCCTCCTCCTCCCCCGTTTCGTCTGCTTTAGCCCCATGAGAAATCCATGAGAATGAGGGGATACCAGCCGGAGGGGGAGGGGAATCTGGACTACCTCCCTGCTTCGCTCACATGTGCCTGGAATTCCCATAATAAAGGAGAAGGATCCGTGTGTGTGTGTGTGTGTGTGTGTGTGTGTGTGTGTGTGTGTGGGCCCCATAAACTGAATGGCAAACAGAGAGGGCAACAAAAGATGAAGCCACAGCCGGGGAAACATCCCGCACTTACAAATGAGCAGTCGTAGCCATAGAGAAGCTGCAGGAACTATAATGACGAGAGGAGCTACTTAGAGGCTGTCTGGTGTGTATCGACCACAAGCTCTCTACCTCACAGGAATGTGTGTGTGTGTGTGTGTGTGTGTGTGTGCTGCTCTCGCCTTGATCAACATTAAAAGGGACAAATATGCAGAGCAATCCACAAACGTCCTCAGGGCTCCTCCACCAGAGCGCCATCTGCTTCCCTCTCCCGGGTCCAAACACAGCCGCCGCTACAACGTCCCACCGTTACTGTATATTTTAGCAGTCGTGTGACTGTATCGACAATCTCAGCCTCAGGAAGCATGGAATATGTATCATGTGTATGGATACACACCAAGGTCTAATCCCAATACACCCCCTGCCCCCAGCAAGCAGTCCTTGGTGTCTGTTCATGTCTAGGTCCTGATTCTGCATTTCAGTCATGCATTTTGTTCCTCGTATTTCAAAGCTGCATTCCTCCACTATGATAACACATCACGCCTGATATTTAAAGTGTGTGGAAGATATTTATTTTGTTCTCCAACATAAAATCATCATTAAATGTCCCACAGTTTAATCCTGAAGCTCTTCATGTGTTAGAAACAGTTAGCGGTTGCTAACGAGTGTCTGAATGAGACTACAGAGGTTGTCGGGACATTAAACGTCCTCACAGCGAACACGGAGACTCATCTGCTCACTAGTCCGTCTTTACAGCCACTTTAGTTACACACTGTTCTAACTCTGCTCAGTTTAGTTCAGTTTATAGCTTTTTGGGTGCAATCTATAAGAATTTTCCATCTGTCTACTTCACACTCCAAACAAACGGGGGGCAGCATATCCCCAGAATAACTGCTAACTGCAGCTGTTAGCTCGTTAGCTCAGTAAGCCGTGCATACAGCAGTCTGGAGCTCAGAGCACCAGGCTAGCTGTTAGCATGCTAACTTAGTAGTTATAGATGTCTATGCCATCAAACCCAGTTTTCTTTTTCAAACCAGCTGAGCAGATATTTGAACAGTCGATGTCTCTCTGACTCGAGGCCGCTGTGGCCCTCAGCTCAGAGAAACCTTGAATCTCAGACCTGCTGGTTCTTGTAAAACCTGAATGTGAAACGACTCTCCTGCCTCCAGAAACTACTGTCGAGGTGTCCTTGAGCAAACGGAACTCGTCTCTGTGTGTTCCACCAGCACCTGCTGCTGGCCAAACAGCCCAAAACAAAATGGTTTCCAGCTTGCTGCTGTTTTTTAATGGTGATTTAGTTTTTAAAGTAGTTTTCCTCTGACTCGGTCCCGCCAACTGCTCCTCTCTCCTGCATCTGTTCGGTTAACACCGGGAGGCTGCGGGGACTCATCAGGGAACTTAAGGTAAACTGTGACTCCTAACAGCTTGCTGACATTATCTGAGAGAGCGCCGGCCAATAACAACACAATGTGCGACTGTCGGTATCATCAGTGATGTGCGATATCGTCTCTCCACTGGATCGACTCAAACGGGGGCCAGCGGGAGCCGAGAACAAGGAGGCGCATCCTGCCAGTGAGAATCAATTACCAGAGGAAATACACAAAAGTCAAATTCAAAAGGACATTTTGGACAATTATCCTGGTTTGATACAAAGTTTCTTTGTAACACTTCACACTGCAGGCCACTTTAAAAAAGACAATCACTTTTGAAAATGTCTGCTTCACATGTGACAATCTTGTACACATGTAATAATGTGTTTAAACACTGTTCTGATGACCTGATACCACAAATACAATCAGTTCAAACAACAGCTTCAGCTGCAAACTGTCTCCATGTCACGTACAAACACACGGCTCAAGATCTTGAACAGTCTCTGGTTTCTCTGTCCTGAGAAATGTCCCAACATCTCATTCAAAAAACACATTTCTGTCCCAATGTCACTTCAAAAACATGGTTGATACGCTGTCGTCTGGGACGTGAAGTCAGATTAATAACACATAACGTGAACGTGGTACAACACGTACAGTTTAACTCCCATTAGCATAAAGCTAAGTCTGCTCAGAGCCGCTGGATTCAGTTTCAGTACGAGTTTAACTCTACAAAATAAATTCTGCTTCTTGTGAGAATGAGGACAAATGTGTTTCCTACATCAGCGCCTGAGAAGAAAAGCTTGTTGTGGATGTATTTCAAAGATCAACTCGTTCTAAAACACACACACACACACAAAAACCTCCAATAAGTGGACTGATGATTAAATTCTCCGCTGGAGTAAATCAGCAGCGCTGCGGTCGGATCGTTTGTTTCTTTCTTGTGTAAAGCGTCTTTCTGCTGTTGGCAGAAGAGAGTAGAAGTAGAGAAGCAGGGCGATACGTTCATTAATTGACATCAGAGAAAGTAATCTGATGAATACAGAGTGCCCTCAGACCAGACGCCCACACACACACACACACACACACACACACACACACACACAGCAGATGTTTCACGTAATGGGAGCACAACAGGAAGAGAATTCAATTCAATTTGGCCCGAGGTCTAATAGGACATCAAGTGGAGGAGGGAGGCGATAGGGTTTCACACTGGAAGCCCATCTGTGTCCGTACATCTCTTCAAACCCACCTTCCCCCTGATGTCGTTAGGCAGAGCCGAGACGAGAGCACCCCGATGCATCGTACGCTGTAATCAGCTTCTCACATGACACCGCCAGGCCCCGGGGCTCGGAGGAAGCGCCTGAGATCTGCTGTGTTTGATGCTGTTCGCTGGATGTTTTGTCACCAAACAGTTTCATTGAAATTACAAAAGGATCAGGAGACACCGGAGCAGCCGCCAGGTGACCTTCAGGCTCAGCGGATCAGGTGTCTCTGCTGGAATGCTCCATGAGCAGCACTCACAGAAGTGTGTGAGAATCCATCCGCGAGTAAAGGTCAGACAACAAGTGAGAAAACACAGCTACAGAATAGATTCACTGCAGGAACAGACTGTTTCCTTCAGAACAATGTTGCATGTGTGAATAAACATTATGTCATAAATAATGTCGGCTACAGACGGAGACCATCTGAGGACCAACACGGACCAGAACATAAACAGTGATATTCCAACATGAAACTGAATCAGAGCCACTGAGTCAACAGATCTGAGGTCTGCAGATTGCACACCGACATAATTCACTGCGGCGACGACGCTGACGAACAGACTGGTGAGTAAACTGTGTTCAGAGTCGTGAAACCAGGCGCTCCGAACACAAACAGTCCCGTCTCTGTCACTTCCTGCAGTTACCCTTCATTTTCTACACGTTCACCTCTGAAAGGCTCTTTAATGTGAAGGCCGTCAGCACGCCGAGGTGAGGAATCCTGGTTCTACAGTCAAATGAAACCCTTTACTGTATCTCCGGCCGCCCATACTAAGGCTGTCAAACATAAAAGCCGGCTGCCAAGTCAAGGAGAAATATATAGAGAGGGTGTCGGGGAGAGGGCAGACATTTGATCTTCAGAAAGACGAGTGCATAAATGTCTCTTCAAGTAAAAGGTCAGGAGAAATTGTTGAGAGGGTTTAGAGAGAGATGGAACATCCTTACAGCATCACTAATGCTGCAGCGCCGAGGGTTTCCCTATCGATCTCCATCTGACCCTTCACTCCCTCCCCTCTTTAACTCTGAGCACCGCTACACTGCTATTACATCTGGACCGGCTCCGCAGAACGCTCCGCAGAACGCTCCGCAGAACGCTCTACACAACTCTCCGCAGAACGCTCCGCAGAACGCTCCACCAGAACGCTCCTCAGAACGCTCCACAGAACGCTCCGCAGAACGCTCAGAACGCTCTGCAGAACGCTCCGCAGAACGCTCCGCAGAACGCTCCGCAGAACGCACAGAACGCTCCGCAGAACGCACAGAACGCTGCGCAGAACGCTCCGCAGAACGCTCCGCAGAACGCTCCACAGAACGCTCAGAACGCTCCTCAGAACGCTCCGCAGAACGCTCCGCAGAACGCTCTACACAACGCTCCGCAGAACGCTCTGCAGAACGCACAGAACGCTCCACAGAACGCTCCGCAGAACGCTCCGCAGAACGCTCCGCAGAACGCTCCGCAGAACGCTCTACACAACGCTCCGCAGAACGCTCCGCAGAACGCACAGAACGCTCCACAGAACGCTCCGCAGAACGCTCAGAACGCTCCGCAGAACGCTCCGCAGAACGCTCCGCAGAACGCTCCACAGAACGCTCCGCAGAACGCTCCACCAGAACGCTCCTCAGAACGCTCCACAGAACGCTCCGCAGAACGCTCAGAACGCTCTGCAGAACGCTCCGCAGAACGCTCCACAGAACGCTCAGAACGCTCCTCAGAACGCTCCGCAGAACGCTCCGCAGAACGCTCTACACAACGCTCCGCAGAACGCTCCGCAGAACGCACAGAACGCTCCACAGAACGCTCCACAGAACGCTCCTCAGAACGCTCCGCAGAACGCTCCGCAGAACGCTCTACACAACGCTCCGCAGAACGCTCCGCAGAACGCACAGAACGCTCCACAGAACGCTCCGCAGAACGCTCAGAACGCTCCGCAGAACGCTCCGCAGAACGCTCCACAGAACGCTCCGCAGAACGCTCCACCAGAACGCTCCTCAGAACGCTCCACAGAACGCTCCGCAGAACGCTCAGAACGCTCTGCAGAACGCTCCGCAGAACGCTCCGCAGAACGCACAGAACGCTCCGCAGAACGCACAGAACGCTCCACAGAACGCTCCACAGAACGCTCCGCAGAACGCACAGAACGCTGCGCAGAACGCTCAGAACGCTCCGCAGAACGCTCCGCAGAACGCTCCACAGAACGCTCAGAACGCTCCTCAGAACGCTCCGCAGAACGCTCCGCAGAACGCTCTACACAACGCTCCGCAGAACGCTCCGCAGAACGCACAGAACGCTCCACAGAACGCTCCACAGAACGCTCCGCAGAACGCACAGAACGCTCCGCAGAACGCTCAGAACGCTCCGCAGAACGCTCCGCAGAACGCTCCACAGAACGCTCCGCAGAACGCTCAGAACGCTCCGCAGAACGCTCCGCAGAACGCTCCGCAGAACGCTCCGCAGAACGCTCCACAGAACGCTCCACCAGAACGCTCCGCAGAACGCTCCACACAACGCTCCACACAACGCTCCGCAGAACGCTCCACACAACGCTCCACACAACGCTCCACAGAACGCTCCTCAGAACGCTCCTCAGAACGCTCCGCAGAACACTCCACCAGAACGCTCCGCAGAACACTCCACCAGAACGCTCTGCAGAACGCTCCACACAATGCTCCGCAGAACGCTCCACACAACGCTCCGCAGAACGCTCCACACAACGCTCCGCAGAACGCTCCGCAGAATGCTCTGCAGAACACTCCACCAGAACGCTCCGCAGAACGCTCTGCAGAACACTCCACCAGAACGCTCCGCAGAACGCTCTGCAGAACACTCCACCAGAACGCTCCGCAGAACGCTCCACACAACGCTCCGCAGAACGCTCCGCAGAACGCTCCGCAGAACACTCCACCAGAACGCTCCGCAGAACACTCCACCAGAACGCTCCGCAGAACGCTCTGCAGAACACTCCACCAGAACGCTCCGCAGAACGCTCCACACAACGCTCCGCAGAACGCTCCACACAACGCTCCACAGAACGCTCCTCAGAACGCTCCGCAGAACGCTCCGCAGAACGCTCCACGCAGAACGCTCCTCAGAACGCTCCACAGACCGCTCTACAGAACGCTCTGATCGCTCTGCAGGGAAGGAGAGGATCCTCTGAACAAACACACTAAGTGCACTTTTTCTTGTCGACTTTTAATTTTAACGTTCCTAATTCAGATTCCACTTCTGCTGAGGCCTGTATGCAAATAAAGACCCAAAATCTAAAATGGTTCACATTATCATTCAATTAGCTATAAATGCAACACAAAGTGCAGATGAAAAGACGTGTTAGCCCGAGGATGAAGGCCGTATTAGCACTTGAAACACTAGTGGAGTTCTACTTTTGCCCCTCTCAGGAACGTCTATTTCCATCTCAGTGGGACCTGGATTACCTTCACAGACGGGCTCATGTGGATTATCTCTAACATGGATTTATAGATCATTACTATATGCAGAATCACAGCAGAGGGTTCATGAAGTCAGTGTGTTTGCATGCAATCAGATCACTTTAGTGGTTCAGATTAAATCAGTCCTGGGCTCGTTGTCATTAACTCTGATGTATGATACATGTATGAATCATATAACCTGAAGCAAACACGTACGGACGCATGTCCATCAGAGCGAACAGATCAGAGACCAGAGCGAGCTTCTCAGTGACCACACAGCAGGTATGAAGGGGGAGGAGCTGCAGGGCTCCGTGGTGATGACCTCATCGTGTCACCGTCCAGCAGCAGCGTCACAGTGACGTCTTCTCCTCATGTTCTAATAAAACATCAACCGGAGAATCTGCTGGTTTAGTTTAACTGAACTGTTCTTCTCAGTTTATGTGTCGGTCACGTTCGTCTCTGTGAATCATGTTCAAACTTGAATTCTCTCTTGATTTTGATGTGATGTTGTGACAGCTGTGTGTTTCTGCGCTGGTCAGGTTTAATGTGAGGACAAGACCACGAGGCTTCACACCGTTTACACCAACGTTTAAACCGTCCAATCAAATGTTACAGATTTCCGTCTCACTCAAACGCTGAAGATGAAAACTTCCTGAAACATGGAATCATTTCGATCATTCCTTCTCCTTCACCAGAAGAAAACATCTGTGACGGTTTCATAGACTCATCAACATTCAGCGCTTTATACATTTACACAATCTGCTGAGGATTTGATCTTTAATCTATGTATGTCCCTCCTGGACAAACAGCCTATATATAATCTGTAGAATTCATAAATGTTATCTGCTCTTCACCTACTAATCCTCTCAGTCACCTTGATTTTTAAAATGAATCCCTGATTAATATTCTCTCCCACATCCAAACACAGCACTGCTTGACCTTTATAACATATTGGCAGGTAATGTTGTGCTCCCTGGTGCAGAGGACTGTGTCTGTAGGTGACCAGGTGTGTCCGGCAGTAGGTTCTGTCTCTGTGTATTCTATAGGCACTGAAGCTAACAGTGTGGAAGAGACGTTAGCAGGTTTTCTGGGAGCTGTGCAGCTCTGCAGGGACTCTGCGATGCTCCATACAAGAGGATAACAAAGGAAGTGATTGGTTGATGATCTGAGACCGCTGAGCCCGACTTCCTCTGGATGAAGCGAGTCCCGTGTGGGGTTTTAAGAGACGGTTCAAAACTCGCCCTCAATTTCCAATCGATAGCTTCCTGTGGCCGAGACGCGTGTGACACACGGAGGTAACTCAGTGAAGCTGCAGAGGCTCAATTAGTGCGAGAAGAATGTTTTCTCTGTTTAAGTCTCACGTTGTAACTCGGCTGATAAGAGCGGTGGATTCCACATTAAAGTCCTGGTGCAGCTTTAATGAGCCATAATTTGCAGATTAAAAGGGAGAATATATAACCAGCGTGACACTATCAGTGGGAAATGGAACATTTCATCATTGATCCTTTATATGCTCTCATAAAATCATCCATAATTTATATCATCAGTGGGCCCTATCTGGTCCGGCGGAGGCTCTAACGGAGGATGATATAACGTGTTCTGCTGATTAAAGAGCAGCTAACAATCCATCGCTTACACCCGCCGCTCCTCCTGACGAGCTGAACCCAAACCAAAGCTGCTGTTGACTTCAAATATTTACCCACCAATTAGTCAGGAGCTGAGCAGAGGATGAAGAACTGAAGGTTTACGGATGAAACGTGTTTTAAGACGTCTTTGAACGGATACAAAACATCCTCACACCTTCCTCTTCCTCCTCCTCTTCCTCTGTCTCTGTCGTCCTCCGTCTGTGTTTTGATCATGAGACGCTGAAGTGAACGTCCGTCCACGAGCTGAGACGTGAACACTGAACCTCCTGATTAATGATCGGAGATGTTTTGTCAATCTTCTCATGAAATCTTTTACAAGCTCCACAGTGTACAGCGTTTCTCTGATGACGCTTCACGTCGAGTGTTAGTCAAAAGATAAGAAGTACGGATGCACCACACGGATTGTTTCAGTTTTGGGCCTCACATCGGGTCCAAGTCTGACATTCTTCAGCATCGGCTGGATTCTGTCAGTCTGCACGTCCATCAGTGTCGGGATGTGTTGTTGATTTTCTGACAGACGGACTGAAGAATCTGTCCACCAACACTTCAGTCAACGCACGCTCACAGTTCATTCAACAAAAATCAGAACGCAACGAACAAACGTTTAAACGAAATGAAGTGACGACACGTTGAAGGTGTAAATCTGGTCTGAGATCAGGTTGTGATGTGTTATATCATCGGGGGAGGAGAGGAGGACTGAGGTTATATTTTTGGGTGAACTGCTCCTTTAAGAGCTGACAGATTTTCATATTAAACAGAAAGAGATTTGTGTTGCAGTGAGCGAACACATTCTTCAGTATTTGTTTTTGACTGTTGGACCTTTTGTTGGTCTCCCTGATGAAGGCCTCGCATCTGAACACTCGCTCTGCTTTCTGAATACATTGGGAGGCTGCAGAGGTCAACAAAGAAGCTTTTAAATTCAAATTCAGTTGGCATGGGACTCAACAACAACCTCGACAAGTAAGCTGAAGCTCTGAGAGGAGGAGGGGGCGACCTGTGAAGCTGCAGATGTTCACTGTGTGGAGTTAGCGAGCGCCGCGGCTCCAACATGGCCCCCGCCTTCTGTTCCTCTGCTGCCGAACGCCGCTCGCAGGCACAGCCACTGCATGCTTTATAGTGTATTGATGAAAAGATGCAAATGTCTGGAGGCAGGACGATCTGTGCCTCAATACCATCTGAGGCTGACGCAATCTATAGGGCTGGAGACAACAGCGCTCCCATAGGGGCCACCGGCTCCGTGTGAGGTAAACCGAGCTCACAGCATCGTACAGCGCTCCAACAAAAGGATTTCCTTCACAGGCTCCAACAAAAGGATTTACTGTATCACTGGACGCATTAGACTCAAATCTCTGGCTAGTTTGTACGTTGTGATTCATATCGTGTGTCTGTTTTATTAATCCAGTTTGTGACCGAGCACATGAATCTGCAGCTTCCTGTGCTGCACATCAGATCTATATGTGGAAATCATTTGTGCAATTAAAGCATTTACGCTCCAATCAGTGTCTTGATAGTCTGTTTGGATTAGTTTGACTGTTTCGTTGGTTGTTTCAGATTCAGTTTTAATCCTTTAACTCGACTTCACTCGCCTGTTTCATCCCATTACGCTCACAGATGCAACGGCCTAATTTCCCCATGGCGATCAATAAAGCTTCATCTTATCTTTTTTTTATGGAGCATTATGGACATTTTAATCCAAAATGATGACATCCCGTTAAATGAACGGGCCAGGCTTCTGAAATGAGCCACGCATCCCCGAACCAAAAAAACATCCTCAATGATTCCAATGAAAGAAAATAGATCAAGTTACATCCATAAACCAGGAGAGAGAGAATTACACTCAATTTACCTCCGTTTTACACCATCATTGTGACCCATCTGTCAGTGGCTCTGCCCCGAGGACAACGCTGATGCGAGCATTTCCCCCAGACCAGACAGCTCTCACATTATTAGGCCCATCATTCACAGGCTGAGGTGAAGTTCCCGTGGACGGATCCTGGTTTCACAAACTCTCAGCTGGGTGACTCTGAGCCCGGCGTCCTCCCTGGCAGAGCCGGCTCTCCTGACGTTTATTGTAATCACTGTGGGTCTAATTAATGCTACATTATGCTGATTTGTAGCTTATATATTGGCAGTCTTTCACTGTATTTGACCAGATTCAGCAGGACGGCTCTGATTGCAGCCCGCTGGGGATAATAAAGCTCGGCTGAACGTTGTAACGGGATACAACGCTGGATAAAGCTACTTTTTATTACCATATATGTTTTCAGCCCTCTGGTGCTCGCCATTATTGTGTCGAGCTGAGATTAAGTGCAGGACACGTTATTGGAAAGGTTGGCCGAGACACGGGAAAAAAATAAAGCTCAGGTATAAAGATTTCTTTTTTTAGTCCCAGAGGAACAAACTGAGGGAATCTAACGAGCTCCCTGTGAACGGAGGAGAAACCAGGAACACAACGAGGAACACGTCTGAGTCATGAGGACATTCAGTGTGTTAGCATGTTTGTATAGAGCGTATAGTGTCGTCTGACGCCTAACACACAGAAATCAGTTTGTATTTTAACTCATCGCAAAGTCACGTTTTGTTCTCCAACATAAATCATCATTAATGTCCCACAGTTTAATCCTGAAGCTCTTCATGTGTTAGAAACAGTTAGCGGTTGCTAACGAGTGTCTGAATGAGACTACAGAGGTTGTCGGGACATTAAACGTCCTCACAGCGAACACGGAGACTCATCTGCTCACTAGTCCGTCTTTACAGCCACTTTAGTTACACACTGTTCTGACTCTGACTGTACAGCCTGTGCATTGATCAGTTTATAGTTGTAGCGTATCGTTATGAAGTCAGTGTCGATGGCACAATATGACATCTGCATTTATGCTGGTTCCCTATAAACATCACTATAAGTGTACATTGTGTCTGCCACCACTCACATGGGGAGACCAAGGTGAACTGATCAATTCTGTTATCGACTGGATGATTGAACAGACTCATGTTTTGTGCTGTGTTGTTGTTCTGGGACTGTGAGGAAACGATCCAGGTGTCTCTGCTGCAGCAGGTTGGACCACCTGGAAACACTCGAGATGAAGCTGTCCTACAAGCTTGAGACGGACACCGTGAAGAAACAGAAAATGGATCTGGGATTTTAGATTCAGGCTGAGAAACAATGCTTAAACCTGAGGAATAATTCAGGTGTCTGTTTTTCAGCTCAGTCACCAGAATAAAATGTTGTCATTGTACATTTCTGCAAACGGATCCTTGTGATGAAAGTGCCAGAGACCACTGTTCAGGATGGGCTGGACTCTCCTTCAGCTCTCACACTGAGGTAACGTCTGCAGAAAGCTTCTTCACTGCGATGTGTAATCCTCCTTCACCACAGTAACAATATTAAAGACGAGCAGGAAGTGTTTTCTGTGTCGTTGGACTAATTTGCTGTGAAGGCCGACTCGTGGCCCTTCGCCTGTCACACACAGCCTCCAACAAACAGGCTCTCTGCAAACACAAAAGACTCTTTCAAGGCTGTTTAATCATCGGGGAACAAATAAGTGCCGACCGCGGCCCTGACACGGCGGCTCTGAATGTGCAGCTTCCTCAGGAGGAGCTCTGATCAGTGCGTCTGATCGCAGGTGATTCAGAGGAGATTACATTGATGCAGAGGTTATAACGACATTACAGAAATTGTAACTTTGAGCGGAAACCTGTTGTTCTTAATACAACACGTGTCTCTGTAGTTGCACCTCCTCAGACCTTCTCCTCTCTCTGTTGTGGCAGAAATCCTCACATCTGTGAATATTTTCTCGTCTCTTCCTTTGGTTTTTTTCCGGCGGCAGCATGAAAATGAGAGCTCGTTTTGTGTCCCGGGGAAAAGCTTCGATGAGGAAACGAGATTGGTTTGTGTACGAGTTATTTGCTGCGGGGCCGCGGGTGCTGTAGCACTGGATGTTTCCTCTCCACGTTTGATTTTCCTGCATCTGATCATTAAATTTCATCGCCTGTGGGGAAACTGTTCATCCCCTCGCCGGTATGCATTTAATTTAGTCGTGGTATTAACATTTCTGTAACCTTTGTTTGTTGAGGAAAGCTGTTAGCGAGGCTGAATGCGTTTAGCCACATCCTGCCGTACGCCTGAGAGCCACCTGGTGTGAATACAATCACCGTCTTCTCGCTGACCAGCGAGCGGCGGGGGGAGATTCCTCGCTGGACGAGCCTGACAGCAGCTACTGAGGGAGGCAGAGAGAGCGGCGTTCGCTCGGCTGAAGAGGATTCTGTGCGAGTTGTTTTTGTGGAGAACAATTAATTTCCAGTTGGTTTCAGACTGGAACTGTTTAATGAAGACTTTGCTGGTGAGGGATTTGGTTTATGGTAAAATGTTGTGAATGAATGCACTCACTTCCAACTTTATTAGGTTATTAGTTTACTGCAGGAACGTCTGCGGTCTAATTCAGCAGCCTGTAATAAATCCTCCCTGCAGGAAGGTTTCAAACTGTTTCACAGAGGTGTGGATTCAATTCTGTGCTGGTGTTGGAGGCTGAAGTCTCTGCGACTGCTCAACCGTTTAACACTTTATATCAGTAAGAGAAACTCAACATCATAACTATCGTGGAATTAGGATTTACTCCAGGACGGCCGTGAGTTGCACTGACCGACTGAGTGACCATGACATGATTGAGTCATTATAGCTCTCACATCCACAGGTAACACATGTTGGACTGTAAGACTGAAGCTGTAGAAAACACACACACATGTACACACTCATGTACACACTCCGTCCTCAGGCCATCACTCAGTTCACTCCACAGACGAGCTTCAAATTAGTGTGATTCACTTTGTCGAATGACAAACAAATTAACCTTGTAACATTCTGGAATTCAGTGGAAATCGATTTAATTGGTTTTCTTGTAATATCTGCTCGCAGCAGCTAAACTACGGTTACACATCTGTTAATTTATTATGTTTCGGCGGTCACAGTGACAATTAAAAATAGAACAATATGTCTGAAAAATAGTTGAAAGTGAGTTGAAGACTCAAAACTTCAGCAACAATTAGCTGAAAACACGATCTGACCCTGAACCAGACCTGGATCTGAACACACAGGCCTCAGAACCTGCTGTCGGTACCAGAGAGTTGTTAGACAGCCGGGAGGCAGCAGATACAAACAGCACAACCTTTAATATATTTATTATATATATGTATATGATGACGAGCCGCTGTAGTTTCCCTGTGACACCACTGAATCTGCACCGACAGGATTCCACTCACAGAAGGTGAAAATGCAGTAAAACTGTATTTCACACTTAACTGCTTCAGATTTGGTACAAGCTGCAGCACATATTCCTGCCGGACCACAGGAGGCCGTCAGTCTGGATCCTGGATCACCTGAGCTTCAAGTCCACTCCACAGTGTTCTGGACCGCCCGAGCCCTGAACGGGAGTCTAATCAGATGGAGCTGCTTCCCTCTCTAATGAATCCCTGCACCGACACCTCGCTGCCCCTCTTGTTGCACCACAGGAAAATATTTTCACACGACATCACCGCTCTTGGTTTTCGGGTCAGGAGGCTCCGACTACATCAACATGTCCCCCTCCTGGGAGCCACGTGACATTTGGGTTTCACGGCTCTCCCGCTGCTCGAGATGCTTTTTAAATGAGAAACACCAACAGCAGCCTTTGGTCTTTTGTGGTGGAGGTCTATTGTGCGGCCGCTCTTCACAGTGTCATGGCCGCCACACAGCCCTCTGAGTGGAATGCCTCGGTGCTCTCAGGAAGGAGAGAAGGATATCTTTGTTTCAGATTTCCTTCATATCACTGTCACACAAGCACACAGCTTTTAGTTGTTTTGTTCCCATGGTGAAGGGTTACACAACTCGCTGCCAAATCTCCATAACAACCAGCTCCAAAAGGGGTGTCAGGAAAAACACTCGCTCGTGGACAAGAAGGAGCTTAGAGCGCGAGATGGAGATGCCAGCGGAGTGACGCAGGCTCTTTTCTTCAGAGGCAGATTAAAGACACATAAAATGTTTTAACTCAAATGTTTAGTCATTCAGTGGAGTGACGAGAGGCGACAGCGGCAGAATGAACTCCGGCTGAGACAGTGAGAGAGCATCTCCAACACGCAGAGTGATGAACAGCTGCAGGACTGAGACGCCTGCAGGACGCCATTCAACTGAACTTCTGTAAACTTGGAGCTCGGAGCACGTTCGCATCGTGTTGAATGTTTTAAACTCGGCTTTAATGAGCAGATTCTTCAACGACACCAGCAGACGGGTCTCCACTCGGGATGTTTGCCGTCACACGCACACTATCTGATCATTGCTGTGAAATTCTGGCTGTCATCTCGCAGAAGAAACCAAATTTAATGAAAATGTTACGCTCTACTTTTTGGGACTTAAAGCCTCTGCACGGTCCAACTGTAAACATCCACATCGCTCTGGGAACGGCTGCAAGTGTCAAATTCCTTCAGTGAACTTGGTCAGGAAGCTGTCAGACGACTTGCCATTACTGAGGCCGTCAGTCTCGTATCACTGCCTCCAGATGTTTTTATTCAGACCAGCGTCCTGCTGCGACACTGCTGCCCACTCACATCTGCACATAACAGCCCATTAATAATTCTCTGCGATGTTATTCGGAGAAAGGTTTTGCTTTAATGAATAATATCGTTTCTGCTTTTTGCTCTCTATGATTACAGAAGCGCTCAGGTGGCCCGTCACGCCTGCTGAAGGTGAGATGAGGTAATGATGGTGCGCTGTTCCCAAAGGTCACACTTCAGTCAGATGTTCACGCCCATCAGTGGTTCTGGTTCTTCAGTCCATCAGAGAGCAAATCCAACACGAGACATGACAGCATGTGTTTGTCTCTTTATTCCAATATTCACTTTTAAAGGTCTACAAACCTTCACATTACTAAATGGACAATCTCTCTCTGCGCCGCTGGCAACAAGATCTCCAGAGTAAATGTCACCAAGTACAGTTGGGTTTCCTGTTTCTCGCTGTATTTAGCTTTAGGCACAATAAACACCACATGGTTTGGCTTAAAACACCTGTTTTGGTGGCTACAATCACGGATGCAGACGGTCTGACTTCGATGAAGAAATGGCCCATTTTGACGCCACAAAAAAGTCTTGAAATGTCTCCAGATGTCCTTAAAAATATCCCCTGATATCTGTCAGGCTCGTTGGCTGTAATAACTCCTCCATCACCTCCACCTGCTGCAGTGAATGTCAGCTAATAATCATACAATGTGAAGGTGATATGACACTGCTTACTTTCCTTTTTGATCAATGACAGTCGATGGTCTGTCGTTTTGAATGATTTCATCGTACATCTGAATATGAAATAGTCCTACAAAGCGCCTCAGCGACATTTTGTTGCTTCCCTTCTCTCACAGCGGTGGAACATCCAGAGCAATCTGGGGTTCTGGAGTTTGGATGTTATTTTTAAAAGTTGGTTTCAGGTTTTATCCTGAAATCAGATCATGGATTCTGATGTTTGTTTCCTTTTCAAGACTTTCTATTGATCTCCTGCATCAATTACCAAAACTAATGTGTCTGGATTCATAGACGAGTGCTGCACAAAGAAAAAGACAATAACGGTCATTAAGGACATTAAACTGACTCAATTAACAGTGACTGGGATCTCGTTAGACTTAATCTGTTTTCAACTGGTTGGAGTGAGAACAAAATAATGAGCTGGTAGTGAAATGTGCAGCGGGTTAATGAGCCTCCATCCAGGAAGCTGTTGGTGCAGCGAGCGGATCAGACTGAGGAGGACCGGGAGCTTTGTGACGACCAGAAACACTCGTCATCACTCACAGTCACTGATGAATTTGCACTTTACAGTTCAGAAACTGCAGACGATGGTTTCTGAGTAGAATCAGGAAACATTTTGTCTTTAGTTGGAGATGTGATGCAGCGTTTTTCTAAACAGACTGTAAAGCTCTCCGACCCAACACTAATCTAATATTTACAACCTTATGAGTTCTGCTGCAAAACCTGGGCAATATTATAATGGATGAGTGAAAATATGGCCAAGAAGGAAAGCCAGCGTCGGAACAGGTGGATCCTGAATAATAACGTCTGTGTACCAAAAGCACAGCCTCGGCAATAATTCATATTGGGTTAGAAATAGTTTATTTCTGCTCTCCGCAGATTAAAGTCGGAAAATAACTCGCTGCTAGCCAAACTGGGGACAGATAATACGTTTTAGAGTATGCATGCTTCAT
The DNA here is from genome assembly GCA_963678695.2 of Diplodus puntazzo. Lineage (NCBI taxonomy): Eukaryota > Metazoa > Chordata > Actinopteri > Spariformes > Sparidae > Diplodus > Diplodus puntazzo. The sequence goes on along the minus strand of OZ023167.1, from coordinate 32,206,186 downwards.
TTTTTATCTGCTCTTTAGTCCGTCTTTAAAAGAATCCGACAATGTAGGCCGGCTGCGCGCAGCGGGAACACGGCGGGGATTTCTGCAAAGTACGGAGATTCAGAAATTGGACATAAAGATCCAAACTGTGAGCAGGACGGAAGCTCTCACTCATAAAACACAACATTTACATAGATTCATATTTAACCTGTGAAACAAACAGATTGTTTTGCTCCCTGAAAACTCAGCTGGCTTTCTTTCATCTGGATGATTTGTTTATGTCTGTTTATTTGTATGCTTCATCTTCATGGCTGCATGATCATTATTACATATGTTCTATCAGCCTGTGGCCACTGACACGGTCGCTGGCGTCTTTATGTGTAACGGCTGAAATAGAACGACTAAAATGGGGTTGAAAGTCACGCTTCACAGTGAATACATGGAGGTGAGGACCTTCACTGTGATGTGTTGTTGTGTAGATGTTTCAGAGAGAGCATAACTGAAATATATTTACATCTAATTAACACAATTCTGTGATAACGAGATGTGAAATAAAGCATTTACATGAATTCTCTGGCAGAAACATGCAGCAGCAGGCTGGAGCGAGGACGGATCGGCTGACAAAAGAACAGCCCAGTTTTTTTTTAGTCCCTTTGTGATGTGAGTTTATTGTTTTCCTGCTTTAAATGGGGCGTATGAAAGGAAACAATCCAGAGTCTCCGACCAACAAACACTCCCTGATCTTTCTTTAGTCACTTGGCAGATAAAAGGAAACAAGTAGTGGGATTAAATATTCACGATATGCCACCGTGTGGAGCCATATGTTTTATTGATTGAGAGCAAAGACCAACACAGGCTCAGGGTTTTTTGGTTAAAAGCACTCGCGGAGCAAACAGAACTTTTACGCAGCGGAGAACCACGTCGTCCCTCCAGAGACACGTAGCTGCTACGGAGGCTAAGGTTAGCGCTCTAATGGAATTCACCGGCGCTCCCCACTTACCGTAGAAGCATGCATGGAGGTAGCGCTCATCGTCTGGGGAGATATTATGGCTCTGGGTTTGAAAAATGAATAGAAGGGTAAGGAGACAGTTTGTTTGAGGCTGAGACAAAAGGAATGTGGATGACAAAGAGCCGGGCCAACGTGGAAGCTGGTTAAGTGGACGTCTTGATTGTCCGATTGAGCGTTGTTCTTTAATGGAGCCGACGCGGGAAGAAGCATTTGTTTTCAGACCATTAAACGGGCCAGAGTTCTACCTGAGAGGCTGCACAGGAGACTGTACAGAGACTAATGGTGGCTGCACTGCAGAAAATCCATGAGGGGAAATCTCAGCACAGGGAATTCATATCAGTGAGTGGATAAAGATGTTTGGGTTCTGTTGCGCAGAGTTCTGATCCAAACAGCCACACCTGAAAGAACCAACCTCCAGGAAGGTTCTGTGTTGTGTTGTAAGGAAGTACTTTCATTTTCTCAGAGTTTTCTCTTATAAAGGCTAGAAAACCTGGGACATTGTACATCTGATTCGGGTTTGGTCACCATTTCACATTGTAACAGCCGAGCGCGCAGCACGTTTCACCTACATGGACAGAAACTAGGCGGCACATGTGTCAGGTCCAGATTCCCTAAACCCGACAGGAAGGCAGCCATTTCGAATCAAATGGACATTTGATGTGCTTTGCTCTACATTTCCTGGTGATGTAGTTTAATGAACTCCTCCCAGACACTGAACCTGAGAGATGCTTTTATTTTGTCGGTCCAATCTTTACACCGCCGCGTTGAAAATGTGTGAAGCTTTGTGTTTTGTTGACAGACGTGGCCATGGAGGAACCTGTTGTAATTAGAGTATATATTATCCATTCTGCTCCAAACGTGTTTGATAGGAGCCTCCAGACACCTACATGACTGGGTTTCCATTGAGCATTCATCATCCTCTACTTACTGAGGCCTGTTTGCTTGCAGCTTTAATCTTTAACATCAATACTTCTTTTTGTTACTGACGAAAATGCACCATTGTGTAATAAAGCTGTCAAGTATGGAAGCTGACATTGAAAACTCAAACATGAAACAAGCCTGTTTGAGGCCCAGTGGGCAGAAGTGAAACCACCATCTTTTATCTTTCACCTCAGTGACGGACGACGGATCAAGACGTTCCAGACGGAGCTGTCAGCACAGATACTTGTTATAAATCCAGCCGGAGAGGAGAAGGCCAGGCTGCTGTTGACAGAAGTGTCCAGGTTGTGTGCCTCCTCTCCCTGATATGAAGCCTCTGCTCTGCGCTGTAGTCGCGGCCGCTGAATAAACAGTGCTTGCAGTTTTGTCAGAAGGATTACTCAGCCTGCAGAGCGCTCTATCACAACTCCCTCTCTGTTGGTGATCAAACATGTGAATGGGAGATTAGTGATGCCATCGAAGAGAGCAGACAGAAGAAAGACACGGCGAGCAGCAGAACCACCGCACAGCAAACACATCACAGAATCTGTGAATTGTTAAAAAGACGACGCTCTGCACTCGTTCAGCAGCAGCCTGAGACCACTCGCACTGAGCCACTGCCCGCCATTTTGTTCCAAACCTCCACAGCTGACAGAAAGACCGAGAAAAGGTTTTTATTCATCGTCTCCAGAGAATAAGTGACTGACTGAATCCCTCTACTCTCTCTGACATTACAGGCTGAAGGTCGGCACGCACAGGAAGTGACGAGGGGAAGCAGGCGTACCAGAGCGGGTACCAGCACCATGGAGTCGGGTCGGGTCGGGTCGAGTGTAAAGGTTTGTAGTGGTTCAGTCAGATTATGTACGTTAAGTTAATGTTGACTGGAGGCTTTTACACTGAGCCCTGAACAGCAGCCTCCTGTCTGACAGTCTCCTGTTGGTTTGAATGTGTTGATGCTGTTTTTACTTCATGACTTCCTCCTTTGCTCCCGTCGTCATCACCACAGCCACTAGAGGTCAGTAACACTTTACATAAATGGTCATTTCTGGTGAGGCAGCAGGGTCGCACTGCTTCAAGGAGTTCTTTTTAGTTCGGATCAATCTATGTAATCTATATAACCGCTGGTATATTTACACAATGTGTAAAGTGTGTTTTTCATACTCGTTGACGGGACTGCACAGGAAGAGTAAGTGAACATGTGGAGTTTAGTTCACAGCTGAGCTAAACACACAGTAGACTTCACATCTTACAGCCTCCTGCTGCCTGAAGCAACAGTTGTTCCTGTCGATGACACAGTCCTGGAGTAATGAGGGTCACCACGAGGTCCATTATCACTCATCGTTTGTCGAAAACAACTGATCTCATTAATTATATTCCTGCTGTCATAACATCCAGGACATTATTAGCCTGTTCGACTAAATGAATATATTTCATCTCAAAGTCATTCTCTCTCACAGATCAATTAGCCACACACACACACACACACACACACACACACACACACACACACACACACACACACACACAGTATCTGAGACTGGACCAGAGCGTGGTGGGTAACACTCAGCACAAGGTCAGAGAGCCGTTGCTGTCGCACTTTGCAAACAATAATTCTACTCCTGTTGTGAAAAAACTGCTTTGCGAGCTTAATCTACTTGGTCATGGAAAGATTAGCCTGAGCTGTTTCCCTGCCCGTGATAATGAAAACTGTAACACCAGGAGAGAGAGCCACGCCGAATATGAGACGAGGAGGCACTGTTAGACGAACTGACCCAAATTTGTCCCCCCATGAACAAATCTCCTGCCCAGTAAACAACATCTATCTGCACACTGTTATCTGCTCTTGTGCTTAATTCCAGCACATTTATTCACTTTTATTAAGGCAATGTCACACCAGCTCTCCTGCACACACACACACTGAATGAGCTGCTCTTTGTTCACAGAGCAAACACGAGCAGCGGATTGTTCGGCACGACGCTGTTAGTTATTGGTTTGGATGTAGTCATGATATAATTCACATGTGGAACAAACTTATTATCTCTCTGTCCATGTAATGCTAACAGTATCTGCCGTGTTTCCAGACCCACTTAGTTCACTGACTCAGAACCTCCAGGTGAACATGCACCTGCTGACGGGGCAGACAGAGATCAGCTGTCAGGTGTCATCGTGTTTGGGATGATGCCAATATAAATAGTAAAAATGATGGTTTTGTCACTCGTTTTCTTTTTTTCTTACTGCTATTAAAGAACTACAGCTCCCATAATGCTCTGGGTGATGCAAGCAGGAATATGGTGTGTTTTTGTGTTTGTTTTTAGCAGAAAGCCGCTCCTCTCAGCTCGACAACACTCACTGATCACCTCTGAGAACAGAATCTGTCACGAGACAGTCGTAAGTTAGAAGAGCATCTATTTAATATGTCCAGGCACGATTCATTTGAACCATGAAACATGAACTACAAAGGATTTCATGAGTAAAAGTAACAATATGTAAAAAAATAAAAATATCAAGAAATTCTTGATTTTGTTGTTTATGATTTATATAGTTGAGTTTTCTCCTAATTCGACTGTGCTGCTTCCATAGAGGTGAGGGATTCATACATCCACATACACTGTCCTGAACAACACAACGCCCAGTCAAAGTGACCTGAAGCTGCTCGGAGCTCTGACGGTTAATATCTGACTGCTGAGATTCTGACACATGCAAACACAAACTCGGAGAATCAGTCTCGGTCATAACATCGTCACCTCGTGGACTCACAGAGGAGGCGTCTGCACCACTTAGTTCAAGCTGGAAGCAGAAAATAGAAGCTTTTTCTTGACCTGACGTAGAAACAGAAGTGGGCGTGTCACGTTCTACAGGTCGCTGCCAGGCGTCCTGTGATATGTGGATGTGCATGTTGGTTCACCAGTTGGCAACGACATTCCAAGATTCTTGGACAGAACCGGTTCAAGAACCAGATTTGTTGTATCAGTGGTGTCAGTGTCGCAGCCCGGGAGCACAAAAGGAACTGTAGACAGCGACGCCAGCTTCCACTGCTCGGATCAGCTACAGAACCAATCAGAACCTTTGGTTCCTTCGTTCCAGTGGAAATGTTCATGAGCCCATATCATCACATCCACCGTCGCACTAATTGATTTTTTTCCCTGGTTTCACCTTCACAACAGCGTTAAATCACAGAGAGTCACATATAGAGCCGTCTTCAGCCGACACCGTAATCACAGTCCTCTCACAGCGTAACAGCTGCTGGATCGTCTGAGGAGAAAGAAACACCAATTTGTTCCTGTCGGTCACAACTTCATCTCCATATTGATCCTTTTGTGGGTTAGAAAACTAGTCTGAGCAGCGACAAGTAAAGGAAGGCAGTATGAAGCCATCAGTCGCCTGGCATTAACACCACCTCCAGGAAGCGGTATTGATGGCGCTCCAGGTGGAACAGGTGCAGACGGTACAGCTGGAGGTGTCGGCTCCAGTCTGTCCTCACGTCAACATGACAGAAGCCCTCCATGCTGCAGCCTCCGCAGCCAGCAGATGGGAACAAAAGAGGAAGCTGTTTGTTGGAATTACAGAGGAGCTCTCATGGATAATCTCCCAGGATGGAGAAGTTGCAGGCAGGGCGGAGGGAAGACGGCTGCATCCATAATTTATGAAGACGGCATCAAACAGGCACAGAAGTGAGTTCATGTTTGGGAGCGTCTGTGCTCAGCTGCGACTTCGGATCTGAAACAGTCATCAAAACTCTAAATTTAATCAAAGTGAGAAGATATTTTAATGGCGTGTAATGACGCTGCAGCTGCATGATTACCACGAGGTGTGTCACCATCAGTCGCTGCCGCTTCAGCTCCGTGCAAACGACGGCGGCTGTGATCGCTTTAACAAAGACGTCTGCTGCTCATTTATGGAGCACAAGCAGAAATATCAGGTTTGATAACAGTGTCACCTCCGAGTCGTGCTGCGTGTGTAACACTGCGGATGCTAATGGCTCTGAGATTATGATAAAATGGCTTGTACCATCCACTTATCAGACACCGAGCACTAAAGCAGTTCCACACGCAGCACTGAAGCAAGTAAATACTCCACGAGAACACACTCGAGGCCAATTAGCTTCTGTGACAGGAGCCGCCAGCATGATCCTGACGCAGCGCAGCACAATATGGAAAAGTGTTAGTGGGAGGAATACATTATCACGAGCAGGTGGACTGGAGGCAACCTTCAATATGACCAATCACATCAGCTCCTCTCACCCCCTCTAAAGGCAGCAGACTGTTGCCAAATAGGCTGTGAGAAGACCGGGGGACACGTCTCGGAAAGAAAACTAGCTGTTAGGAGGCGCAGAGGGAAATTACACCACAGCATCCTGAGAATCATCATGTAGGAGTCTGAATCACTGCACAGCGAAGATAAATCATGCAGGGCAGATGATGGCCTTTAAAAGTTTTAGATATATAATGCCAAATTAAAGCTGAATGAACCCAGAAAGTCTCTGCACACAACCTTCACACGGCGGTCGTAGTGTCCGACTGACTCTCGGGTGTCATGGCAGCCGGATGGTCGCAGCGTGTGTTGCATAGCAACTGTTGCTGCTTTGATTGCAGACGGCGACCTGTGCTGTTCGTCACACCGCTCTCTGCTTCCCGTCTGCCTCTGCACGTCCAATAAAGACAAAAACACCCCAAATATCATCTGACCAGAATACACAAACAGTGCTGACCACGGTCTGCATCCTGTCCGCCTCAGCAGAGTACATCGTTGTAAACACGTCATTTCAGATAATAACATGCATCGAAAACACTGGTGGTAATTAAAGGCACAAATCAATGTGTTTTCAAAGACTGGTTCCCTCCTTCAGACGCCTCACAGATGTTTGGTCCACTCCCACCAACCCGACACTCCACACATCGCTGGAGGTCTGAGTGTGTGTGGTGGCTCATGTCCCTGTTCTTCAAACATCAGTGAGTTAGAGTTAACTTATTTATTATAATTTGAATATTTTATTACAAGCCACAAGGCTTCAGTCCGGTTTCTGTGTGGACTTTTCCAACCCACCAGAAGTGGGTGTTTTTCACAGGAAGTTGGACAGACGAGACCAAAACGTATTTTAAACCAAACAGGATATTTTCTAACCTCAACCAACAAAACCATAATTGATAAGTAACAAATAGAAAATTCAACCTGAACAAACATAAAGTTGCAACATAACGAAATGTAAGTTTGAACTTTTGTTTGGTTTTGCAGGAACGTACTTTTATTGTACAAACATCTATTCTGACGATATGGTTGGAGATAAATCGTCCTCCATCAGCAGATAACTTTAGTTCTTCTCACCATGACAACGACTTTAATGTTAATCAGGTAGTTTTAATCACCTGACTGCATCAGAAACAATGTGACACTCGTCTCTGCACACTACAGCTGTCGGAGGACAAACACAGAAACTATCATGGTAATAAAATTAAATAAAATGTGTTTGACTTCTTATAAAAATAGTTTAAAACGACGCACTGACTTCATGTTCTGGTAGTTTCCCTGTAAACATCCATTACAACAGGAGAATATATTATTTTGATTAGACGGAAAAGGAAGAGAACAAATCTTTAAAGATGGAGCTGAAGCTGCACATCTGGATCTCAGTGAGTCTGAAGAATTAGAAATATAGTCCAGAGAAACATTTTTGCAGCTTGTTGAGAGAAACGACTGAGTACGTTTGAACACATGTCCCCATCACATGGAGCTCTGGACACTTGAGGGCTGATTTGGTCTGGCTGTGTATTTTGAGTTAAGAACTCAGTCGAAATCCAATATTTTCAGAAGCACCGCCTCCACCATCCGGGCCAGGAAATCCAAGGACCGGATCAGAGCCTCCTCTGCAGAGATCTGCTGTGCCATCTGTCTGGGTGGGAGACGTGGTCACAGTTTATTCTGCTGGGCAGCGAGACATGTCTGCCAAGACGCCGTCCAACGCTGGAGGAGAGACGGAGCTGCAGGAGGAGGAGGAGAGCTCGGCTGCTCTCACACCAACAAATCACATGATCTGAATGAATTTAGAAATCTCTACAGACTTCTTCCTGATGGTGCTGTGTCCTCTTTAAAAAAAATCCAAATTTTAATTAACTGTAACTTCTGAAATCCTTCTGAATCTTCATCCCAGCCGGAGACGACTAATGGAGACGGAGACTCACCACCGGGACGTTTCCAGCCCAGAAAACTGGATATGTTTGAATAAATATGGGACGCGTCCTGCAGTGTGTGTGGCAGCTGAGACAGCGCTGTCACAACACAACATCTTACATTAACATCAGAGCAAGTAAAGTTTCAACGTATTTGTGCTGGGTTTCTGTGTTTTCTTCTAGATTTAAAATCAGCACAATAACCAGCACCTCCACTCACTTCATACGTTCAGTTATTTCTTAGTCCAACTTCCAATAACCAATAGTTTAGTCAATAGTAGAAAACTTAGGAAGAAGAGTAAATTACCATGAGATGAGAGGGAGTGCTGTCAGGTGTATGGTGCTGAGTGTGGAGGAGGAGGAGGAGGCTTCCTGTCAGTCAGAATATCAGCAATAAGCTCCATGAATCTGAGTCCATATGAGCATCGAGTAACACTTCAGATCACCTGATGTGTTCATGCATGCAGCGTGAGAGGCTGCGCTTTTTATCCAAACTGCATGTGAGAACATTGATCTGTTGAACGGCTCATTAGCATGAATCCATGAAGACAGATAGCTAGCGCAGTGTTTTCGGGGGTGAGACGGTGCAGCGCTCCCACTGATCGCTCACCTGACTGTGTCTCATTAAGCCCACTGACAGATGCTGAACACTGTGTTTGTTAGAGACTCCTGTTAATGAACGGACGAGTGTTACCTGTTTCCCAGCAGCCTGGTGTGAGTCTGCCGACTGTAACGCCGCTCACACCAGCTACAGTCTGCAGCGCCGCCTTCACTCATGGATTTGGGTTTAAGGAATATATGAATTTAAAGGCTGAGTGGAATTAATATTAATACTTGTAGAGGCATCAGAGATTGAAGTATTACTGACTCTAATCTTCCTCCTAGCCGCTGCCATTTCAATGCTGTCACAATGGAATTACAAATTATTAAGGTGTTCATATTAATGTCCACATTAATCACAACCAGAATCAAATTTCAGTTGAATTGAAGGAATGTGGTCTTTATGCAGATTAACAGCATCAGGACGCTGTTAGAATTTGGCTGCAGTTGCGTCATGAAAGGCTCATTTTAATCAGGAGTTTGGCAGCTCGCGGCGGGCTGGAAATTATTTGAGCAAAAGGGCAACTGCTCCTGTCTTTAACTGAGAACAGGGACCGCTTATTTTTATCAAACTGTTTAAGGACATGTGCACATCGATTGGTTTGTTAAATTTGGAAATGGACAGCGAGACACTGGCTTGAATAAAACTCTCCTGTAAAACTGTGAAGAACCACACATACTTTAAAATGTAATTCATTCTGACCACCAGAGGGATTAGGATGTTTAAGGGTCACTTTACTGAATTAATACATTTAAATAAGTCACCATGGTTAGTACAACGAGTTCAAACAGCTGCATGACATCCTCTGTGCAGCGAGGGGACTGTTGTACAGTCACGACCTTGGAAAGAGTCACACAATAATCTTCACTTCTACATCCTGAGTCCAAATCCAGCAGAACCGGATGACAACTGCAACAGCTGATGAAGACAGTGAGATGTTGAGTTAATGTTGTTTTATTGAGACTTGATGTTATAACGAGACTAAGACCTGATCAGACCTGGTACCAAGGAGAAGAAGCCTGACCGGTCACTGTTTAGTGTGTTTGTAAGGTTTGACATGTTCAGCGTGCTGAGATTCTCTTAAATCAGCTGATTTGTTAATGGAGTCTGGTTGTTGTGGTCACTAGTTCACTGTGTTATGAATGAAATCTGTGGCTGTTTCTTTTTTTTTTTTTTTTTTTTTTACCATTTCTCAGTTTTTCATTCATTACTGAAACTAAATGGCGGAGCTGCAGTTCTCTTTAAGAACCAAACCGGAGCAGCTGAGAGGAGGTTCTGTTTCATCTGTTGTGTCGGCGCTGGAACCGGCTCACGTGTGGAGCACCCGGCTCTCCACTTCCACTTTAGTACAGAACAAGGAGCCTGTTTACGCACCTCTCTGCTTCACTACCTGCTCATTTTCAGCTTGACATTAGCTTTCTTGTCCAACATGTATTATTATTTTTTTCGAGGGCTGTTAGCGGCTCTCATGCTTCAAGCTCTTAAAAACAAATGTGATGCCAGCGAGGGGGGCGGGAACAGCTGCAGGGTTTCATGGGAAATATGATCCAATTTTTGAGAAAACTAAATGCTACCTGTGTAGAGCACTTGTAATTTTCCGCACACTGCAGGATGTTTTATTTCACAGCTGATGAAACAGCTCAGAAAATCTGATGCTCCTCACTTGGCAGTGTGAAACATTGGAGGGCCGAGGAGCTCGACCGGTGGACAAACCGCTCAGGTTAGTTCTGTTTTCCAAACTGAGCGGTGGCTGCAGCACGTTGCTGCTCCTGCTGACTCCATCCTGCAAATTAATGTGCATATTTCTGTATATATGCTCAGTAAACAACAGAAATGTCATGTGGATATAGGTCCCGGTGACAGAGCCACAGCCACATTCTCCACAGTCACAGTAAAGAATGCCCTGCTGGATATTAATGCTAAAATATGAAAATTGAGTGTACTGCCCTCTGGACAACCAATATGCACCTAAAAAATTGAAACATGACTGTGTTTGGCTTTCACACTTAAAAGGCTTTGCATACATATGCAACTCTCTTTGTAAGTACCTCGCGGCGCTCCAACACTTCAATTTGGGAGTCTGGAGCGCTGAGCTGGAGGAAGACAACGCTGAGGAGGGGCTCGCATTGTGCACTTATATATTAATCAACATCTTACATGATGCCATCGCTTTATCTTATTGTTCAAATTAAGCAGCAGGATGAGCAGCACAGACGGAGGGATTAAAAGGGCGGCTGTGTTTTTATAAAGAAATATGCTTCTGAATCAGTTTGCGGCCGTTTACAGCCGACTATAAAAGACTTTGGTCTCAAATGGACCCGGGACAATTTTCTTTCCACTACACTGCTCTTACTATAAAAGTATAATACCTGACGGCAATCTACAGTATGCGGTGCTATGGATTGTGAATATGATTATAGCAGTGATTCAGATGATAAAACAGCGCCGCAGCACCACAATAATGATGTTAAACAAGGATTTTACTCCTTTTATGAAGGTTATGCTTGTTTTAAATACACACTGTCAGCATTGTTAAAGTTTAAAACTTTGAACCCAACATGCTTCGATCGGTTAACTTTGATTAAGATGATAAAACTGCGGCGTTGCCATCGCACCATGACTGAAAATGAAAGGAGAGACGGTGGAAACAAAGCGGAAACGTTCCTCTGATTGTGACCTGAAGGTGCCTGTAAACGTTAGCGTTTGCTGAATTAGTTCGTCAGTGTGTTCTGGCAGCACGTGCAGCCGGCTCACATGCTCAGACGCACCACATTGCAGGCAGCAGAGGAGAAGCCAGCACTCTCCTTCCACAGTCAAGGTGGACTCAGATACGTCGCTGTGTGTTGCCAAGGACAACAACAACCTGGGAAAAACTGTCAGGAAAGTGCCAGAAAAACCGCGGGCAGCCACCAAACACGTATCTGTGCAGTGCAACGATGAGGAGGGGAACAAGGCGGATGATGGCTGAAAGGATCCGTCCTCTCCACGGACGTGTCTGCAGATACAGCGCCAGACAAGCTCTATGAAGGAAGTCCCATTTCCCAGCATGCCACAGAACTGTATGACAGCTTGAACCCAGTTTCCATCTGCCGCATGAGTTCTACACAGCAAACTCCAAACTTTAAGTCTTTATATGCAATTCTAAAATGTGTATTGATTTCCCAGCAAGTAGTTCAGTTGGGCAAACATTAGATATACTTCCTTTAAGAAAGAAAGTAATAGGTCGTCTAAAAAATGTGTGAAAACATCCTTTAAGCGTTGATATTTGGTGCGTAGACGCGTTAACTTCAGTCTGATCGTGGATCATGGAAGTGGTCGTGGATCAGACCTTAAAACAGGCAGACAGACAGACGGTGTCGTCCTCAGGCTCAACCACCAACAACAGAACTCAGACAGTCTGTCTGACAGTGAGCAGCAGCCAGTCTGACACAGAAACATCCAGTATTGGAACCATAAAGTAGATTTAAGAGAGCGTTCTGTACATTCGATACACAAGACTAAAGTCTGCTACAGTGGCTCTGAGAGGCTGTATGCTAACATGCTCACCACGGTAATGCTAACACGCTGATGTTGAGCAGATATCATGTTCACCATGTTAGTCTGACATGTGAGGAGGCTGATGGGAAGTGTAGTCACAAACCAGAGTACTAAATGTGACCATGAAGCTCAACAAGGAGCATTTAGTTTCACAATGCCTCGAGTCCACATCTCTGTTAGACAGTTAGTGCTGAGACACTTCTCAGGTAACCTCAGGTGTGAACCTCATGGTGGCTCTGAAGGAGAAGACAGAGCATCATTAAAGTCACAGGGTTCATCCTCTGGGCGCCACGAACAACTGCCGGGCTTTGACAGGGTTCATCCTACAGTCAACGATGGTTCTTTAAACCATGAACATGATCCTGAACCTGAAACAAGTAGCTGTATAAACCAAACCGAGCCTAACAGTAGAACCACACCGTTCTGTGATCCAGTATCAGGACTCTGCTGAGAGACAACACATCATCTTTAAGCCTCTCTGCTTCAACCCGCTGCAGCAAACGCTTCCTGTAGAGTGTCTCTAATGCACCAAGACACAAAGCAGCTCCCACCTGAGCTGACAGCTGAACACCTGACAGGCTGTCTGAGGGAATCTCTCAGGTAACACTGAGAGGCACAGAGACACTCACCAGGTCCACGGCTGCACGTTACAGGAGATCTGCTCGTGTTACTAATGTAGAAGAAGAATGTGACGTGGAAACATGAAGACGACACGAGGTTAGTGTTGTTGTTGTGGTCGTCGTCAGAACACGAATGGTTCAGTCAGAGATCAGACCGCAGCGTCTCGACTCTTCCTGCCTTCAGACGGTCGTCACACTTTGGTCATCAGTCAGCTGGACAATGATTGCTTTTGATTCTCTTCAGCAGATAGTTCCAGATTATTACAGTTTGGGTCTTATTTTGTCGTTCTGGACATCATTTCTGTCAGTCATGATAACTTTGTAGTCAAAGTGATTTCTGAGAGCATTAAACAACTTTACAGCAAAGTGTGACGAGACGAGTGTGACGACCAGAGAGGCTGAAGCATCCCAAAGTCCAGATGATCGAAACCGAATGAATGTCGGTAATAATCCTTCATTCAGCCGGAGAAGACGTGCCTTTCCCCGTCCAACTTCTTCTCTGGTAACTGTGATCTTGTGTATTAGCGATCAATCTTACTATCACAGGTAGGAATGATTACAAGTAAGACCCACACTGTGGAGAAAAGACTGATTGATTCACAGGCTGGTCGTGAGTCTGGCTGATGAGGAAGCATCAGGAGGACCAGATTGTTCCCAGAGTGCCGCAGGTCTCCCCCGAGCCCCCGTTTCTCTCGTCACACCCTGACTGCAGCTCGCCGTCGTGGATCTCTGACTGTAAAAAGCTGTTCTGGACAGATGCTCTGGCAGCCAAAGACCATTAAGGCACTTTGTCCTGCTTCACCTGGGATGAAGCTCTCCATCGCGGTGAAGGTCGGAGGAACAGAACACGTGGTGGTTTAGGAGGCGACGTCACAGGAATGAAATGTTGGCATTAAACATTTCTGCAAAACCACAAATATATTCAGATTTCATGTCAACATAAACTAGAGACCATCGTTCAAAACGGTGAGATTCTGGACAGAAAACTATTCCTAACCAGGTTTAAGGACGTTTTCCAGCCGTGACTGTGCGACAGAAGCAGGTTTTTTAAAAAGAAACACGATCGTTTCTTAAACTGACCACTTGGTTTTTGTACCTGAACCTAACCAGACCATAAACACAGTGCTGTCACACCGTAACACTGAAACGTGAACATGCAGAAATGTAGAGTTTGAACATATCTGTGGTTTGCAGAAACGTAGACTGCCACCATTCATTCAGGCGACTTGGTTGAAAATAAAAGCTTGAACTTTGGAATAAAAACGATGAGATTTGGACGTGAATGTTGATAAAAACACGTCCTGACTGCAGGAAAAGTTTCAGACATGAATAATCAATGTGAAGCTGTCGGATGAAGCCGTCTGTGTCTCTGCGGCTCATCAGACTGTTGCTCTGCAGCTTTTAGTCGACTTTGTGTTTTTCTTGTTGTCTCCTCTGTGCGGCTGTGATGTGTTTTTACTGTCATCTTGATTGGTTTTGTTTTATTCATCCCTTTGAGCTTTGAATCTTTAATAAGCTCCTTGTCCTTTTTCTCCTACACATTCTATATTTCTCCGTCTCAAATGAATCATCTTCTCCATATGTATAAATAAATTCATATTACACAGCCACTCAACAACAAGTACAACATTCCCCAGTTTAAACGTGTTTGATCTCTCATTGGTTCCAGACATGAATCCTGCCCAGACTCACAACACTTCTGCCAGTTCACTTTGCATATTCAAGCAGAGAGCCAGCTTCCTCCAAAGGCTGAAAACTCTCTCTGCATTTTTGATAGAAATGTGTAGTTTGGATGTTGGATGCTGCAGATGTGGGAGTTACCAGCCCTGCTCTGGTCTCGGTAATATGTTGTTCCTCGCTCTCCCTTTGCTGCAGCTGCCAAACTGCTGCTGCATCTTTAAACATAGCAAAGTGTTTGGAGAACAGCCAGATCTGAGCTGGTGCGCACTTTAATCTGACAAACCAGGAGGTAAAGAAGCCCCACAGTCCAGATAATCATCAAGAAAGTCTGATCAGCCACAGACTGTATAAACATACACATATATATTTACATGTAAGAGCTGTGAGAATAATTCTGGCAGCGTCAGAAGAGAATGTGAATTATTAAAGATGACCCTTCAGCAGATGTTTAACTGCCTGTGGCTCTAAAGTTTAACATGTTTAACCGTCCTCACACTTCAGTGTCGACTCAGGAGTTTGTGTTTTGGTTTGTCACTATTACTCTATACGGGCCGGGTCGCCAGAGTCGGTCTTTATACTGTATCATGACAAGAGTCTACGAGACTAAAGCGGAGCAGTGAATGTCTATAATAAGTTGATGATGCAGTCGGCCATGTTTAAAGGAGGCTCTCTGTGCTTCCTGTTCAGGATCGAGGGGGCAGCTTCAGATTAACCTGCTGCTCGACTCCTGTTATCCTCCTTCTCCTCTCTGGTTCGGTTCTGATCCTCTGCTGGAGTATTACAGAGCCCTGCAGGTTCACCGTGTGCTGATATGATTAAACACAATTCATTCAGGATTGCCCTTTGAACAGAAACACAATATAAGCTGACATAACGCAGATCTAAGGGCAGACTTGAGATAAAGTACCTATAGACGGGCTAATCCAGCCGGATCACATCAGCTCATACTGAGCTTTAGTGCTGCACATTCCCAAGCAAAGCTCATCACATTACCAGAAACTAATTGCCACCCAGAGAACCTGAGGTTCCGGGGGCCCGTCAGGGACTGAGGCTCCTGGGGCCCGTCAGGGACTGAGGCTCCCGGGGGCCCGTCAGGGACTGAGGCTCACTGAGGCCATGAGGCAGTACTCCAGCTGCCTCATGGCCTCAGTCCCTGACGGGCCCCCAGGAGCCTCAGCAGCGCTGGGTCCTGAGCTGATGATCCAGCTGTGAGAGGGTCAGTCTGAAGATACATGTGGCACTGGTTTAGTTCACACAGCCGGTCCTCACCAGAACAAAGTTCTGAATATGTGTTCTGTGGAAGCAGCTTATCATGATCCACATTAGTAAAATATATTTCATTGTTAGGAGGCGACCTCTACTGGCTGAAGTTATCATGCGGGGAGCAAAGGAGGAAATGCAACAGAACCTGCAGGACCGGGTCTGTGATCAGGACTAACAAGTCCTGGACCTCTGCCAGGAGAGCGCTGAGTCCCGAGTGAAACCCAAAGTCAACAGTGAGTTCTTTTAACTTACATAACGTACCCTGATGATGTCACGTAAAGTCTTAACAGTCACACTCGAATAAAGGTAAAGATATGGTGTTAAAATATTACTTGGGTAAACATGAAAGTCATCCACATGAACGGTACTCGAGTAATAGTCTTAAAGTCTCTGATATTAAATGTATCTAAGTTTCAAAAGTACCAGTAAGAGTTAAATTAAACATGTGTGTTTGCACTCAACTGATTATCAGATCTGATAATCATCAATTTCCAACTGATCAGAATGAGAATCTTTTTTTTTTTTTTTATCTGACTAATAAAATAAATCAATCTAAGAATGCTCTTCTTTATCTCTGATGGATCACGTAGTCTGCAAAGTAAATAGTCAGTACAGTAATCACAGAGGTGTAGTGGAGGGAGAGTATAAGGAGCAGAACATGGAAACACTCAAGTAAAGTACAAGTACTTCAAATGTTCTTACTGTAAGTACAGAGTCACATTTCATCACCGAACGCAGTTTAACCCAAACAATCGTCTTCTCCTTCTATACGATGTTCACTACATGATGACAAAGGTCCGGTCCGGTCCGGTCCGGTCCGGTCCAGTCCGGTCCGCCTGGTGCTGGTCATTCTGGGAGTCATTGGCAAACAGCCTCATTTAAATGACATGTTGAGCGTACAGGTGATTAAAAATTAATCTGCTGATAGCAATAAGTGACCAGCGGGACTGAGGGAGGTTTCACTCTCAAAGATCCTCACAGCAAGCTGAAAACTACTCGCATGTTCATTTACTCCACTTCCCTCATTTGCCCGAGAGAATAAGTGTTGGTAATAATTCATCCAGTCCACATATGTGTACGATCCATACACACACAGCAGAGATACTTCGGCTCCTCTTCAATGATTCATCCGTGTAAAACAGGGGAGCTAATGAACGCCTGGTGTTGAGTGGAGCATGTTGTGACGTTGTTGGTAGCACCATCTGGAATACTGATGAAGCAGCGTTCTCTAAATAGGTCATCTTAAAAGTCACAATCACATACATACAATACACTTCTGTCAGCAGAACCCAGCAGCACATGTACACGCTAGCCCTGAAAACACGTTTTAAAATAGAACTAATGAGGATTCACTTTGCATGAATCCACGACTTCAACACCTCCGGCTGCAGCAGCACCTCCTGACTTCAGACCCACAGGTTCTGCTCCGCCTGTTCCGGATCAGGACACATTCACTTTGAGGTTTCTTTATATGCACACTTTCCTCCAAACATCTTTTGGTTTTTTTTGTATGTGGATCAATACTTCTGTTCAAAACCTCCCTGTGATCCCTCTGCAGCAGTAATTGTCTGATCTCACCTGTAGAGTTTTGTTTCGAGTCACATCGGCAGAGTTAGAACCTCAGTGTGACATTATTGACACACTGTGTTCAAAGACAGAACCGAACCAAACCTCACTGCCTAGAAAGACATTTTCACCGTCGACTGTTTCCAGCCTGACATCCGGATGCTTTCTGCAGCGCAGCGCTGGACTCGGTGAGCTCTGTCAGACGAGGACGTGTCCTCTCAGTCCACCTGCTGCTGCCGGGCCCATGAACATAAGTGAGGAAATGGACTGAGTGCTGGCAAACTGTGTTAAAGAGACAGGAGACACTTGACTAACAGCCTGAGAGCTGGTTAGCTTTACCTGTCTTCTTTCTTTTTAGAGTCCAGTTGTTCAGCTACACACACACGTAAAGTGTTTGCAGAAACAGAAATTAGGATCTAAGAGGGAGATGTAACGCTGAGGTAATCTTCCTCCCACCTTCTCTCTTTCCACTTTTATTTGGAAGCGAGCGTAGAGGGAGACGTTCCCACTGGAAACTTGGGAACGGAGACGGTCCCGGCGGTGCTCTGACCGCGGGCTCTGCAGCCCCAAACACTGGGCCACAAGACCACATGAGTTTGTGTTTCTAATGAACTCTGAACGCCTGAAGTCGAAGAATTCCTCGGTGTGTTCAGCCTTCATTTCAAGTTGGACTCTTAACAGATAACAGTCTGCACCGGGCAACGCAGAACCAACAAAGACACACAAAACAGTTCAAACTACTAGACGGGACTCGACTAGACTCGCCGCTCGCTGCTGATCTCCCTCCGTCACATCTCCCAGAATTCAGTGCAACAATGCGATGTTGCCTGCTGAGGCTTGAAAATCACCAATCTACACTGCTGGCTGCACACCTGTGATTGTGCCCTGTCAATCTTCCACGGCTGCACTGAGATGCATCTCAGGATCAAGAGATTTCCAGATTTGTAGAAATGTATTCCAGCGTCTGTTTTAAAACGAAGCAGGAACA
Organism: Diplodus puntazzo; assembly: GCA_963678695.2. Lineage (NCBI taxonomy): Eukaryota > Metazoa > Chordata > Actinopteri > Spariformes > Sparidae > Diplodus > Diplodus puntazzo. The sequence continues at coordinate 32,187,861 of OZ023167.1, read as the reverse complement.
GGAAGAACTCGACTGAAACAACCAGATCAGGTCAGTCCGAGCTGCCGCAGCAACACGCGATCGCTGCTGGCTGCCGACAGGTAACGTCTGCAGAGTCGGTACGCTGGCTGCTTAAACTCTGACTGCAACATATCTGTGCATTTAGTCACAGTGAGTATGATAGAGGTGGATTGTAGTAAAACTGAAGCTGGTGGGAGGCAGGAGCCAATCAGTGCCCGACCACGAGAGGTCGATAAATGTAAAAATAGGTTATAAATGGTTTGAATAAAGTGAATAAACCAGGAGGAGGACCGTCTGCCTGAAGGAGCTGGAGCCACATAAATGCTCCTGAACAAAGTGCCGGCGCCTGTCAGGTCCAGACACAGAACGCTCCGCAGCTCATTCAGAATGTGAAGGTGGTGCTGAAACACTGTGGAGGAGGAGCGGCTCTGATTCAGAGCAGATGGAAGAGATGTGACTCCAAATGAGCCTCCATGTTTCACATCACAACACTGAAACTGACCAGACTTCATGAAATATTAGATTTTCCCCCATTTGTGATGTGAAAGGCACAAATCAGCTGATCTCATCGGCCCTGCTGCCAAGATTCAACTCCTGCAGGACAATATTTAACAAACCAACTTGTATTAGTTGTCACAGCTCAGTGTTCAGTCTCATAAATCTGTCAAACATTACACCTGTTTGTCCAATGAGAGACTCAGCTGATTAGACACCAAACATCACCGCTGACACACTCTCAGACTCATGTCAACCCTCGTAGGTCTGACAGCAGATCCAGGATCAGCTCAGAGTCTCTGCTCCACCATCACAGTTCATTCACAATCATATAATATAAAGTAACACTCCGTGACACTTTCAAATACGTCTGGCACCTGAGACGAAGCTAAATGCTAAAAGGATTTATCTGTAAAATAATGATTTGACTGCCATCCATGTTAAAAGCCCCGAGGAACACCAGCTGCTCACCTCCAGTCAACACATCCCGGCTGCTGATGGAGGCCGGACTGACTGACTGACTGACTGACTGACTGACTGACTGACTGGTTCTGAATACTGCCAGTTTAGTTTGTCCATTACGATCAATGATTTTAACTGGAGCAGCCGTAGTCTTCAACTTCTTTATACTTTTGTAAACTTTAGGGTCATTTAACGGCTCCTGTCCAGCCTAAAATGCCTGATCTACCAATCAGATGCCACAAATGTATCCGTGACCTGCTTCTTCCCGTACATCAGATACATACAACAGATCTGTTACTGCACTCAGGAGCCGACATCCTTCAGCAGTCCAACTTCAAGCACATCCACAACCAGCCCAGTCACCAGGACCAGAGTCAGGAAGGAGCTGCACTTTTCTGCACACGCTCAGAAGCACCTGCCATCATATCAAGCCCCGTCTGAGACAGTTTCAACATTATGAGCGTGAAACCGCTGGATAGTGTTAACAACACGTCTGTATATTCTCCAGCTGTTTGTGGAGACAGCACCAGCTGTTTAAAGATGAAACATGATGTTTTTCTAACCTTAGCCGAGTGGTTTTTGTGTGTAAGCCTGACCTGAGCAGAAGCACTGCGACATGACATCATTATAGAGTTAGAGGTAAACAGGCCGGTATCAGCTCAGGTATCAGAACCGTGCCGGGGAGGGAGAAGGTACTGCAAAGTCTCTGCTGAACATCAAACGAAGACTAATGAAATTTCTATTATTGTACATTTTCAATTTGCCATTTTTAATAGACCAGTCAGCAATCAGACCATCTGAAGCCACCAGGGGCCCCGGGGCCAGAACGAGCCGCCGGGTCCTCTGCAGTGAGCACAGATTACATTACACAGAACTCTGTATGGACCTGGGTTTACATTGTACTCATTTAATGCTGTGCACGTTAATTATAACTAAAACTATCTTAATAAAGGTCTTAAGATACAGCTGCTCTTCCAGCCACACGACGAACACCGTCTGGATCCACTGACACCAGAACAGCTGACCTGCTGTGAAGCTGCACAGTGTTTCACTACCTGGACATCCAACTACTGTCTTTAATCACGCTGGTGCACAGAACAGTCCTGACATTCATCGTTCTTCAGCCTCTTTGTTCAGCTGTGTTGTCCTCCGTGTCTCCCGATATATTCTCACATCATTCGCCTCTATTTTCACAAACAACTCTGACGGTCTGACTGACAAATCAGTGGGAAGTAAGAGACATTTCATCTCTCGGCTCTCTATCAGAGGTCGAGGTGTTTTGACTGTAGCTGGCAGTTTAACAGGAGACCTGATCGATCAATCAATCAATCAATCAATCAATTAAACAAACAGATCACGTCCAGTCGCTCGCCAGCTGTCATCACTGTGTGTCTGAGCATGACATCATGTCTGGATGTAAGCTGGACTGAAATCACCACTCAGTTTATATAATCTACAGGATAAAATAAAGCTGAGAGCTGAACGTTCGACGTGTCACAGATCAGCAGCTTTGCTAGCAACATTAGCAGAAGGCTGGAGTCGGTTCTGGATCCTGGTACTGTACATGCTGACTCATCGGGTCTCGCTGAGACCTTCAACGTAAAAGAGCCATTAATAATGTTGTTAGTCACACCTGTGCTCCTGCTAACGAGTCAGAATCTCTTTTATTAAAGCGAGCTGTGAATGCAGCTCCTGTGGACGTCCTGTGGATTTGTTTAGCCAAAGAAAGGCTGAAACAACAGTCTGCCTGCTCGCTGCCGTCCTCCGCTCTCCTTGAGCCTCCTCCTTCGTCCTCCGCCTGCTGTCAGGATGAGTGTCGGGCTCTTTGCTCTCCCAGATGTTAGCTGGCAGGGCGAGGCTGCATGTCTGTCATCAGTCAGGACAAGTGACAGCCACTGCGGCGGCCTGTCACAGCTGCCGCTCCTCAGGTCACTGAAGGTGTCGCCGTCAAGCCTCCGCGCCCGGCGACCGCCACAATCCCGCCGATCGAACGGAGACGAGCGGAGTGAACCAGGAGGGAGGACGAGGCTGCAGATGTGTCTCATTTAAAGAGCGGTGACGCCTGTAACATACATTATTTATGCACAGCAACACACCTACAGGATCTTTGAGTTCAGGTGAGTCAGTGTTGAATGACGCTGTTGTCATAACTGTCCACAGATTATCTCCGTACGTTGAGGCCGCAGCACGTAGAGCTCCTCTGCAGCTCCTCGTCACAACAGATTAAATGTAATCCTCACATGCAGAAACAAAAGGATGAGGCCGTTTCCTCGAGTACGTAACACAGCTCGTACATGAGCAGGATCTCCCTCTGGGTCTCCAACTCCATTTTACTGTCTAATAACAGGGACGCGGTCGTACGCAGGCTGCATGCCCACACACTGACCTCAGCTCAGCCCGACCTGTATTACATCTTCTCACCCGACACCAAATGTGACCGGCCCGTCCTGCAGGGCTTCCAGGAACATTATACAGAACAGGATTACATCGTCAGGAAGAACATGCTGTGACCCATTTTGACTTTAAATGAATCATGAACTATCTTTGAGAGACTTATGAAAAAGATTTCAATATCCGGTTCCTCTCAAACCGTTCAAGCGGACGACCTTTAAACCAGAACAGAGACTTCTTCCCTCGAGGTCGGACTGATTCTGTGACGTCGGTAACGTGGGCCGAGAACACGTCAGCAGGGTCACTAGAGCGAGCTGTGCGTCTCCGGCTTCTGCTTTTATTAGTGGTTATGTGTGTTTCTGCAGACAACAGAGATGTTTTGAAATGCTCAATTTTTCTCATCTCATCACAGGTTGGAACACATCGTGGTTCTGTTCTCCAGCGGTTTCACACTTACAAATGTTGATATCAGTTCTGACACAGTGGACTCTGGTTGCAGCAGCACCACCCCTCCATCTCCACACATTAAAGTCAGCCCACATACATATGGACTGATGTGAAATTACAATATTACCTTCAGACAGGTGATGACTTTACTTTACTTGAGAAGGGCTGAAGAGACGTTCAGACTGGAGATTAGTGACTACAGCTGTTTGTGTTCTGACCTGCAGCACCTCTAAAAGTCACACTGAGCTCATCTTAAACATTTAGGCACAGTGGTCTGGGTTTGGCTGCATCATGGCACCATGAGTGGGCTGAATTATGACAATATTTAACCTAATTGCTTCCATCTTGAAACAGTAGCTGCACAAAACCAATTTCTGCTATGAGATTTATGTCTGGAAACATCCTCCAGCACTGGGAAATGACCAGAAATGCAGCAGACCATTCCAGAAGTAAATGATGCTGGATTTTTAAACTGCATAATCATCGAGGTTATTCAAAATGTGGCTTTATCAACACCCGACCGGTCCTAGAACTTCATCAGGTAACAGTGCCAGTCATCAGGATAGAGCGAGCCGGACGCTTGATTGTTTTCTATAAGGTTTTTGATCATAAAGAGCCGAGAACACCGACAGCAAACACTATAACCATCACTGTAACGATGTGAGCGTCCACACTGAGGGACAGTCATGTTCTGTAAACAGCAGCGCCAAGCAGGCAGAGTGGAAACTGATGAGCTGCTGTATTACAGAGACTCACACCAGGGGCGCATATACGCTAGGACAACTCCAAGGGCCCCAAAAATAGGTAATAAAAAAAACCTAATATAAAATTATTAAACCATCATCATTGAGCATATATTTCAAATAAAAAAATAAAATTAATGATCTCTTTGTTTTTACTTGTTTTTGGCAGTAAAAGGCAAATATCCTCATTGACCAAAAAGTAAACATCCAGATTGACCGACGCCCCCCCCCCATCTGCATGGAATGGTTTGGTCCTGCCTTAGCCATTTATCAGTGATGGTGTTTAATTGCAGGCAGTAGGTGCGTCAGAACTACAGTGATCACAATGTTGCCTACATCAAAATCTGGTTTTCAAAAAAGAAAAGGGAGGAAAGAGAAAGGAAAGGGTGTCAATCAGTGTTTCACCAGTAAAGGTGGGCAGACTTAACCTGTTGGCTTATTGTCCATAGTGAAATAAGCTAGCTAGCTACAGACTACATTAGCCTTCATGTGCTAGCCTGCATTTCATCAACATTTAATCAGTGCAGGGAAACGTTTAGCAGTATATTTATATTAAATCATTGTCCCTGCTCCTTTTAGCAGACTTAACAACAGCTGAGTCAGCAGCAGCCCAGTCTGCCCAGTCTGCCCATACCTGTCCCAGTCTGCCCTGTCTGACCATACCTGTCCCTCCCTGTCCCAGTCTGCCCAGTCTGCCCACACCTGTCCCTCCCTGTCCCAGTCTGCCCAGTCTGCCCACACCTGTCCCTCCCTGTCCCAGTCTACCCAGTCTGCCCATACCTGTCCCTCCCTGTCCCAGTCTGCCCACACCTGTCCCAGTCTGCTTAGTCTGCCCATACCTGTCCCTCCCTGTCCCAGTCTGCCCAGTCTGCCCATACCTGTCCCTCCCTGTCCCAGTCTGCCCACACCTGTCCCAGTCTGCCCAGTCTGCCCACACCTGTCCCTCCCTGTCCCAGTCTGCCCACACCTGTCCCAGTCTGCCCAGTCTGCCCACACCTGTCCCTCCCTGTCCCAGTCTGCCCAGTCTGCCCACACCTGTCCCTCCCTGTCCCAGTCTGCCCACACCTGTCCCAGTCTGCCCAGTCTGCCCACACCTGTCCCTCCCTGTCCCAGTGAAGAAGGTGAGCAACACTGTGTTCACTGCCAGTTAGCATCACTGCAGGCAGTCTGTGGGAGTTCTCTGTCTCTCTTTCTCTTTGTACCATAACAAAAAATAAAATAAAATATATATTAATGGCAGAAATTAAAACACAAATTATTTTCTCATATAATGATCAATGAGGCAGAGTACAATTAAAATAAACATGTCGTTCCAACAGATACGTCTAGTGCATCATCATCATCATCATCATCATCATCAGCATCAGCTGTCTGTCAGCCCCCTATACAATAAAAATAGCCTATAATACATATTTATTTCAGAAAGATTTTCATGTATTAAAAACAGTTCTGAAATAAAAAGAGCAGATGTATGTGTATATATAATATAGTTCACTAAAGTAGAATGTTTGGTCAGTAGTTTGGGACTCTCACCTTCCTGCTCTGCAGTAGGAACAGAGGAGAACGTTTCTGCTGCATGCAGACTGTGTGACTCAATACAACTCTCAGTACAATCAGAGAAATATTTATATTTTCTGGAAATCAGAAGATTAAATAGCAACGACCATATGACCTTATATATGTATTTTTTCACCCCAGATCCAAAGCCACCACCTGTGAGTCTGCAGCTGTGGAGAGAAATCAGACCTGCATGCAGGACTACAAGGGAGGCAGTGAGCAGTAACCACCTAACTGTCATGTTGTTCTTCTCACAAATATGGGAATGACAGTCAAAAATATCATTACAATGCAAAGTTTTATATAAAACTGCATCAAATGTTTTCACCGGCCTAAAAAAGGGCCCAATTAGATTTCTTTACACGGGGCCCAAAATCCCTGGCAGCGCCCCTGACTCACACACACACACACACACACACACACACACACACACACACACACACACACACACACACACACACACACACACACACACTTGGTAAAGACAGAATTTTTTTGTGTGTTATTTGCAGGATTACATTCGATCTATAAATATATGATGTTTATCTAAATGATGCCTTGTTTTGCACAGACTGACCCGACGTCCACCACAACACGCTGCATGCTATAAAACATAAATGTGACGGAGAAAATACATCTGTGAGATATATTTCTTACATCCCAATCGCTTAAATCATGTTTAAATAATTCATCCGAAAATCAAAACTCTTTTTTCTTCTGGGTCTCAGGAGGTTATCGGAGCAGATCTAAAGGATGTTTCCTCGGTGCAGTTAGCTCACATAAAAGACGTCTGCTTCCATCAGAGACCCACATGAGAAGCTCCTGCAACATTAGTTTGGAGAAAAAAGTCCTCAGAACCAATCAGACTGAAAATGATCTGAGAGCGATCCAAAGATACTGATCGCCAGCGTCAGAAGGATGTTAAAACAGTCCATGTATAGTTAGATTCAGTGGGCGGCTCTGAAGACTTTCTGGTGTCAAACTTTGTCCTGATTGTTTCCTGAGAGGACGAGGACAGGTCGGCCTTACACGCTGGATAAAAACTCCAGGAGCTTCAGCTGTCGCTGTGTGGTTTCTTTTTTCTCCACACACACCGGAGAGAGAACACATCGTCTGTATTCCCTGAAGGCCATGAAAGGCGCCGCACACGGATCAATGCACCGAGGGAGAGGTCAGAAGTCAAAGGAGGCTGAACACTGAGGTCAGCTCGACTTTCCTTCACTCCCAAACTCCTGCTGTAAAACTCAGAGGGCGAAACAGCTTCAGAAATGTTTGGATCTTTTCCCTAAAATATCAGGTAATGTTAAAAAAAAACTGCACAGAAATACAAAGTATGAAATGTGAGTGTTAGTTGTGTAACACCTGACATTTATATAATACATGATCTATTAAAAAAACAGCTGATACTACTTTCACATCCTCCTCCTCCTCCACAGCGTGAGAGTGATTTATGATGAAGGTCAGAAACATGCGGGAGAGACGTCGAGGTGCAGGCGTCCCCAAATACTCTGCGCAGCTTCAGGCTATTTATTAATAACTCCAAGAAAAGAGGAGACATAACAATAGACTATGAATTCACTGTAACTGTATCATGAATGAGGCAGAAACCAACCAGGGAGGGAAGAAGCCCTTAAAACATGTCAACTATGCAACAAATGAGGAGCTATTGTCTGTATGCTTTCATGAAATGACATTATAGTTTGTCGCTGGTGCTCGGAGGCTCACGGCTCATGAAACTTCCCATAAGCACAAAAGACCTGAGAACCTTTCAATGTGGAAAAAAACCCTCTGAATTTGGCGGTGAAATGTTTTCCCAAGACAGGCGAAAAGTAAATGAGAGATCTGAAAGCGAAGCCAGCGGTGTCAACACTAAAAAGTGTCCATACTAATTACTTCCCAGAGGGAGTCTCCACTTTATTCCCTCTCTGTTGTCAGCGGTGTCACAGCTCGGCTGCAGGAGAGCGCTCTCACTTCCACTCCCAGGGAACGCTCAGCAGCATCCCATTTCCATTTTGATTTGCAGTCAAAGTATAATAACGCCCTTGTCTTCTATTTAAATGCAAAACATGACAGTGTTGAGAGTGTGTACTGTACGTATAGAGATGCGCTCCTCAGACTCTAATCAGCAGCACTGTAACTGCAGGGGTGTGCTGACACCCTGCTTAAGACCGGGCCATTATATTGATGTGTTTATTTATTGAATGAGCTCGCGGTTATCATAACTCATCGTTGTCATCCTTACACCTCCAGCGTGCTTCATCTTCACTCTCATTTCATCCCTTTCTGTTTGACCCCACCCTCCCGCCTGTCCTCCTCCTCATTCCTGCAGTTTTTTCCTTCTCAGTTCATTCCAGCCTTCATCACTCATGCACTCGTTCTCTTTGTCTCTCCTCCCTCTCTCCCTCCTCCCCTGTGTTTTCCCTTTCCTCCTTTCTATTCAGATCACTCTCTTTCATTTCAGCTCCCCTCCTCCCTCTGGATGCTCTTCCTCCCTCTATCCTCTCCTCCTTGTCCTTCCATCCTTCCATCCCTCCCTCCCCAGGAGCGATGGACCGAGTACGTGACTTGCTGATAGCGTGGTGACGCCGGGCTTCTGTCAGACTGGTAATACACGGACTGTGCTGCTACTGATACATGGCTAACACCTCCAAAAAGTCAAATACATCACATCAACCATCATGACAACGTCAGGAGGGGAGCAGTGCTGCTGTCTCAGCAGAGTGACATCTGGGTAATGAAGTCCTGATGATCTTTGTGGATTGGAACGGGCCCACATCGAGCCGCTGCGCGCTGCTTTAACGTTACGCAGATCTCCACTGAACGCCTCGCTCACAATCGCTGCTCGTTTGCACTGTAACTGTCACTTCCAGCTTGAAGAAGCATGTACAGGAGAGGAGGGGGAGGCCCACAGAGGACGCTTAACCCACTTTCAACCTGGCATCAACATGCATACACCACCTCCCTGCTGATCACTCTGTCACTGCATCTCATGCAGCAGCAGCCACTGAAGAGCTCATCAACGAACTCACATCAAGAGGTGATCATTCGTTAGTCACAGCGACAACTTAGGCTAATTCACCCGTCAGCAGAGAGGACGCTAGACAACAGCCAGGAACTGAACGGAGACGAAAGTCGTTCCTGCCGAACGGGATGGCAACATGTGAAGAGAGTGACGTGTTGAAACGTCACTGGATGTTACCAAACAACACGGCAGGAAACAATTATTTCAATTATGGTTAAAGGCACAGACACATTCTGCCAATATCAAAGAGTGTAGGATGAGTCAACAGACGGCCGAGAGGAGGGAAAGTGCAGCTGATGTAAACGTTGGTGTGGACCGTTTCAAAGTCAACACACAGAAAAATAAAAGATCTGTTCATGTTTTCTGAGAGATAAAACGCCTTCAGCAGACTAGAATGGAACTCCATGAACCAACAGACCCTCAAAGTCAATCAAATTAAATCCAATATCAATAAAATATATTTATATCTGATGTTTATCATCAGATTGTACTCACTCTATATGCCTGATGTTTTTCATCAAGATCCATCAATTATTCCCTGAGAAAAAAAAGGGTCCCTCCGTTCATCTGAACCCTCACCAAGGCAGGTTAGTTCTATTCTGTCATGGAATCCAGTCAGTAGTCATAGTGTAATCCTGCTGAACAACAGACCAACAACTGTCCTTGTGACAGCACATCACTGTGAGAAGAGTCACAGACTGAACAGGAGCCGGACTGTTAGCCTGGTGTTTTACTTTCTCTAAATGATTCTGCTCTCTTGTGGTTCTCAGACACAAACACAGCTACAGATAATACAAGACTTTAACACAAGGTAAAGTGAGCAGTGACAGAATAACACATTCAGCCTGTGCACCTGCAGCGCCGTGTATTCAGGGTGCGACTGCACAATAGGTAGAATAATGACTTTCTGCAACACTGATCAGATGTGTAGTGTGTGTCGGATCAGAGCCGCTCTTCAACCAGAGCTGCAGCCAGTGAGATTCTGCTGATACCGGTCCTTTGTTTCTGAGGATGTAATAAACTGTGTTGACGTGTTTTGGCAGCGCTGACAGCGATGCATGGCGTCCATCAGCCCTCGCACGAGTCCGTCTGCTCCCCTCCTCCTGTTTATCAGCCCTAAATGACCAGCGTTACCTTGAAGTGGCCCTCTTGTTTTCTCCCTGATGATGTACACAGTCGATTAGAAAGAGGCTGGAGCATAACTTCACGTGTCCGAGCTCTCTGAAGCGTGCTCCTCTGTGTGTGCTGCTCTGTCTCAGTGTGTATCTGTGTGTGAGGCTGTTCTGGGTGTCCAGCAGGTTATTGTTTGACTTTTTTCCCTCCACACTCAATTTCACCGCTTTCCCTATTTCTGATGGAGTAAATCAATGCGACAGGAGCACTTTCTCTCTCGCCTGGGTGGAGGATTTTACACTGCCACTGTAAAATGTTCTGTTCTCCTCCCAAACAAAAAGAAAAGCGGCAGCCAACAGGGACAAAAACGACCACATGAGATGCCGATAATCACGCAGCGGGGGAGAAATTCTAATACCCACGAGGAAGAAAAGCATATTCCATACCAACGTTTGTAACTCCAACTGAAAATGTGGACAGTTTTATTCATGTGTGATGAAAGAGTGAAGAGGAAAACTCCACATTCCTCAGGCTGCAGGTGAGCACAGGAAGCTGCAGGTAAACAATAACACACACACACACACACACACACACACACACACACACACACACACACACACACACACACACACACACACACACACACACACACACACACACACACACACACACACACACACACACACACACACACTGGATATGTTGAGGAAGCAGCTGACGGTGTGAGAATTTCAGACAAACTCTGCAGCAGATGTGATGTGAGACTGTGAACATTAAAATAAGCCGTTTCATTTATTGACTCGTGTCACAGTGCTGAGGATTACGGCAGCATGTTTTAACACATCCGGCACTAAGCCCGCGGGCCTGCGCTGGGAGTTGGCTCTGCAGCAAAACAAAGCTGCTACCCAGCCACTGGGTCGCAGTTCTGTCTTGTGCTGCGAACATGCAGATAGAGCAACAGGAGGCGGCTGTGCCCTCCTGTGGAGACCTCCCTCTTCCTATCTGTGCCTCCCTGTGCTGAAACACATCATCAGAGTGTGTGTGGCTGCCTGAGCCGGGCCAGGCAGCGGTCCATCTGGCCACCTCCAGCTTAGAGGTGACTTGGGGGCAACTACAGGGCACAGAAAGACTGCTGCGATCCTCCTGTTCTGCTTCCCATCCCTGGTGTTTGGTGACCGTGGTAACGCTGTCGGCTAGCATCACGGGACCATTTGAAAGTATTTTGTTGGGGCTTTTCCAACTGTGACTTGACACAGCAGACAAACAGCTGAACAACAGCTCACTTATTCCACAAGTGTCTCGTTTGATACTGAACAGCAGAATCACAATTGAAATCACACTGAGGCAGAACAGACAGACAAATTACTCAGCTTACAGGCTGTCCTCCAACAACCTCGCCCCTGGATCACAACCTCGTTACCCTTCCTGACTTAATCTGTGGAAATCCTTTGTTGGAGCATTAATACATCAGGACGAAGAGATAAACATTAAAGCAGGGAGCTCTGAGCTGCTCCCTCTAAGCTGCTTCTTACCTCCTGCTTCAATCTTTTAAATAAGTACTGACCACATTAGAAGTTAATAATAATAATCTTGTTAGTCTTTTGCAAAAGCTTCATGTTGTTCCAGAAAGTAAGTGGACATAGCTGTTGTAACGGTTCCACCATCTCTTCCACCTACTGACAGAAAAGTCAGCTCACATGTGATGTGAACATGTTAGAACAGGTGTTGTAGAAATCCTAATCTGATACGTATTAGCCCGAAACTTCCATCATTTTATTCTGGTTTATTTCTGTCGGATCGGAGGTTCTGATGGCTGTAAGATGCAGGAACCTTTCCACAGTTTTGGGTTTCATACTTTGATGATTTAAAATGTTTAACTCTGAGTTCTTCTCACTTCTTGTTTTAACCCGAGCAGCAGCCGAACTCCACACGTCTCCCCACAGGACGGGGAGACAGCAGAACCTTTAACGGGCCGACGGCGGGACGGAGCGCTGCAGGTATGAATGTCATCTAGACGACCATTACTCACAATTCAATCAAACCGCGCTTGATGCTTCTCCGACCTCGCTTCAATCAATCAATTTTCCATAAGCAAATTATGCTCCAGTAGGCCCCGAAGATCCTACAAATCAGCCCACTGTTGTTGGAAGACACATGGACCGAGGTCCACATGTGTTCAGACGGACAGACGTGTCGGAGCCAGAGGCAGGACGAGTCCACTCAGACAGAACCAGGATGTGATCAGGCTCAGTTCATCAACCAGCTGTGAATCCTGAACACACACCGGCTTTAAATGAGACTGATAATGTAGAGACAAACTCTCAGTGAGCTGCTGTCAGGTGTGAGCTGCTGTCAGGTGTGAGCTGCTGTCAGGTGTGAGCTGCTGTCAGGTGTGAGCTGCTGTCAGGTGTGAGCTGCTGTCAGGTGTGAGCTGCTGTCAGGTGTGAGCTGCTGTCAGGTGTGAGCTGATCCGTCAGCAGCTCTGCAGTGAGTCGTCGCTGAGGAACGGCTGAAATCAGAGCGACGTGACTGCTGATGGCGGCGAGCAGACGGCGCCGGATTAGTTCTGTTAGAGCAATACGCAGCTCCAGGTTCAATGAAACGCACCCAGCTGTTACAGAACAAAAGGAGAAAACAACACCAACACACAACAACAGGGAGGCTACACACACACACACACACACACACACACACACACACACACACACACACACACACACACACACCACACACACACACACACAGCAGCTTACGTCCATCCACCATCTGCTGACACACTTTGACGTCAACGGTTTCCTTCTTTTCAAAGGTCCAAACAGGCAGGAACACGAGGGACATTAAGAACCTCGGGTCCAGTCCGGACTGAAACCCTCTGAGACAGGTACAGTGACCAACACACAGTGGAGACTCCACAGGTGAACACACCTGGACACATGTCACACGTCTTCTATCAGAACAGAGGCTTTCTAGAGAGAAAACAGTGAAACAAAAACTGTTAATTTAAGGAACCAGCCAGACGTCTCACGGTGACGCGCGTCCTTCAGGACAGACTGGATGTTCACCATCAGTCTGCTTTGGAACTCATGACTTAGTCTGACAGGGAGAGTAAACACGCTGGAGTTTCACGGCGTTCACAGGCTTCATATTATAATAAAGTGGCTAACTTGTCACTGGAAATGATTCATTCACAACCTGCCAGCAATTGTTCTCTGCTGCAAACACACTCATTGTTCTGCAGAGTCTAATGTTTCCTGTACAGCAGCTCTGAATTACTCACATGATGAGCCGGCAGAGGAGGCGTGTGGTCACTGCACACTGTGACGAACAGGTAAGTAAAGAGATCGCAATATAAACATTAACTAAAGCGAAAGTCACAGATACAGGAAGTGCTTCATGTTATATGGACTTCAGCTTCAAAACTAATAAATGTATTTAAGTAAATGATACATATATTCATTAATGATTATTAATGTGGACGATTATCAGATCAGATGTTCTGATATTTATATATTATCTTGTCTGATTGTAGATAAATTAATCTAACAATGCACAGTCAGCAGTGACGGAGCTTCAGAGCGGACTGATCGGATCAGTATCTGAGTATATGTTGATCGATGTGTGCTGACTGGAAAACTACTTTTAAGATTATAATGCAGAAAATGATGTTTGGACAAGTTCAGTAAGTTTTGGTGCACTGATGTTATTTTAGACAATTACATTTAATATTAAACTTCATAATATTCTGCCATTTCTTTGTCACAACTGCTTCAATACAAAGCGTGTGTGTGTGTGTGTGTGTGTGTGTGTGTGTGTGTGTGTGTGTGTGTGTGTGTATAGTATGAAGTGAAGCGGCAGAAAGAACCTCACGTGTTCTTCAGCTCATGCAGCTGCTGAACGTGACGTGGAGAATTTGAAGGTATGATGGTAATTATTGATATTGCTGACTTGTTTGTCGCGCACCATCTTTCCTCTGGTGACATTTGAAAATTGAGTTTTCTTGCTGGTAATAAATATCAGTGCCTAAATATCGTCCACTCAATCTATTTCCAGACTTCACATGTGCATCAATAGAATAAATGGACACATGAATAATTCAAAGTGTTGCTGAAGGTCCCTGCATCGCTTACTGCTGCATCACAAGTGTGGGCTCAGGTGCCGCGGCCCCGTCTTCTATATTAGTCGGTGCACTAGTTGACATTCATGTGGGCCGCAGAGACGAGGCTTTAAATCACTGTCGGAGCCTGACACGGACCTGCACACACAACTTGTGACTCCACTCTGGTGGTTGGGAGTGACGGCTGATGATCCTGGCTTAAGTTAGACAAATAACTCCCCTTCCCTCCCTCGTGCCCTCCGGCTCCGGCTCCGGCTGCTTCTGTCAATATCCGGTCCTCCTCATTTCGTCCCGCTCGCCTCTTATCTCTGTTTGTCTTTCATTGGCCTCTTCAGCCGAGTGCAGCTGCTCGGACGGAGGAGTGTCACAGTGACTGATGTCATATCGACACGCCATCAATCACCTCGATTCTGCTCATCAAAATCCAATTCTTTCTGAGTGTGTCGCGTGGTGAAAGACGGGATCGTGCTCCCAACATCTGGCACCACTTTCAGAAAACGCACCTCTGAAAGAAGCAGCCTCGCTCAGGCGCTGCAGACAAAGAGCTGACGTCGCCTCCGACTGACCAATGCTGTCTGTCAGCTGCGGTCGTATCAGGCCGACACACACGCAGCCACTGAAGCACTAACGCGTCAGCGTAATCACATTAGACAGCAGAGTTTGTGACGCTGCTTTGTCCTTGTTCATTTGTGGCACCGTTCCCACCGCACGCGGCCTCCTCACCCTGTCCACAGCACAGCGACGAGGATATTGCTAATCGCTCACAATAGAGGGATTAGCAGGCGAGGACAATGGGGGTCTAAATGTCAGAGTCCAGCACCTGCCTGAGGCCTCCTGTCGGACAACAGCCACTGCAGCAGGCTGCCTGGTGATGGCCTCGCCGTGGGGGGCGGAGCTACCGGCCTCACACACACATTTATAGGAATAAAACACGAGTCCACCGCGGCGCAGTTTACTTTTTAATTCAGACACGGGACTGAAGCTTATCTGTCCACAGAAACGAAAGCTCATTTTTCATTTCTTCACTGCGGCTTTGTTTCCTACACTGACATGGTTTGTAAGAGTTTAATGCATTTTTCAGTGTCACAGTCCCACAAAGGTCCAATCTGTGGAAGAGTTTCATTCCCAACTCGTCAAATACTGATACTGCCCGGAGCGTCAGCATCTGATGAGACTCTACAATCAACTATCTCACAAAGTGGACCTTTAAACAGAAACCTCAAACAGGCTTTAGTGTCGGCCAGAGGCAGCGGCTTCATCGATAACCACCAACACACTAAACACACCGATGATCGTGTTGTTCGTAAACACACTCAGCGTTTTTCCATTCAAACTATGAACCTGTGAAGAAACGGAGAGTCACCGTCTCTACAGCGGACGGTCTGAGCTGGATTTGTAAAACTGGCTTTGAACTGGGAGACGTGGACGTGGTCTCTAGGGCTGCGTTCAAAAGTCACAAGAAAGTAAATAGTGTGAAATTTACCTCATAGCGTATCTTTAGAGTAAAGAACGGAAAAGACAGCGAGTCAGGTCAACACCTAAAAGTGACCGGAGCAACTCGTCTCCGTGAGGATTCACCTGCTCACACACAGCCAGTTAAAGCTGCAGTGTGCTCAGTGTTTTCCCTGCAGGATGCCGGTGTTAGCATTTTACAACATTAGCCCAAACGTAGCTACCGGCTGCTACTCTGTTTAGTTTGCTGAAACTTAAAACCCAGAACATATTTGACCTGATCCAAGCTTGGATCTGCCCGAACAGAACAGAACAGAACAGAAGAGAACAGAAGAGAAGAGAAGAGAAGAGAGAAGCAGCACATGCAGCAGCAGCTTGTTCCTCCACCAGGCAGCCAGCAGACGCGTCAGCTTCCCGACTTCTCAGTTCACACTTCGTGTTTCGCCTCCACACATTTATCTCTCTGTCGATAAGAAAAACACCGGATATTCAGAGCTGAGAGGGAGTCAGCTCGGATCTGTGTAAGACAACAAGAACCTGCCCCACCTCAGATCCAGACCACGGTGGGACAAAACCAGAAGAACCTCCGTTTACAGCACAGAAGCTAGACATCAAATCTCGAGGACTTAAACTCTGTAAATGTGCTCAGAATATCTGCCTGTTCATTTAGACTGAAGCTGGTGAGAGAGGAAAGTTACAGTTTACAGATCTGATGCTTTCTGTCTTCATGCTGTGTGAAAGTTCACTGTAATCCAACCGGAGCCTCGTGAATAAGACACTCAGCTGAATACTGAAGGTGAGAATTTAAGTGCAGCTCAGAAGACGTGATGCTGAAGTGATTTCCTGTTCAGTGTCTGGACTCCACTTTCATTATGAGCCTGTTCATTCTGAGGCCTTTTCACTGCTGGTGGTCTTATTCCTGCTTCTTCAGTCTCTGTTGTTCCGTTAATTTGCGGCCCAGCCTGCAGCCCAACACAATATCACCGCTCCCATTCAATCGACCAGGCGCACGACTTGAGAGAGCAGAATCTTGCTCAGTGTCACCGGTATGAAAATCATCGACTCATAATAGCCGACTCTCAGGAGAAAGCTGGCATTCTTTAGCGGCTGCCTCTTTTCAAAGCAAGGGCACGACTGTATTGAGAAGTATTGAATTTTGAGCTTTTCATGCTTTACAGACCTGCAGCAGAGGATGAAGACTTCACTCTCAGAGCTGCCACACTTTCTCTGTCCTCATTTTCCTGCAGAGTTTTGAGAGCCGACCAGAATTGGCCTTGGCACATGATGGTAATTGTTCGCCAGGCTCTCCAGATTCATCCCGCTCGCTGCTTCACTTACAGTGGAAGTGCCTCTTCCTGCTCAGAAGTGCTCGCCCTAATCTGATCAGCGCGTCCCGCTCTCAGCCCGCCAGACAACCTCAGCGCCGCTCTCACCTTGTGATCAGTCCAGATCACTTCATGGGGAAAGTAGAAAAACCAGAAGTCTGTTATCAAGTGAAGCCGAGACAAAACCGGTGAGGAGGACAATTTCTTCAACTGTCAGAGTCCAGAACATCTTCATTAAGTTAGTGACAGCAGCCATATATGAGATGAGCTCGCTGAAAGTCAAAAAAACAAGATGAACAAAACTAAAGATGGAAACAAGACGGTTGATTGAGGTGTCGATCGTCACGTTTACAGACGAGCCTGTGAACTCAAACCCAAACCGCTGTAGAACAACCAGCGACAGGCGAACCCGACCGGACCTTCGCTGCTGCGTAGTGAACCTGGACCGGCTGTGGTTCGGTTCGGTTTCGTTAAAAAGTTTGAATGTAACTAAGAAGCCTCAATTTCCTCAAGTGCATTAATCAAGTATCTTTACAGTTACTCTACAACATCCCAGAGGCAAGAAAAGAACCTTTTACTCCGATACATCAGCCGGCAGCTTTAGTTACTGATTACTCTGCAGACTGAAGTCATTAACAGAAGAAGAAATCAGCTGTGATGCACCAGTGACAGAAAACTACCCACAAATATACAGTGTTTAAAAAGCAGTGACTGCAACATGAAGGCATCAGTGACTATCATCCAGTGCGGAAATAAAAAAGGGACATTCTGCATATCGTCTGTAAATCAAATGAAGCCGTCCTCACGTTAACTCGCTGGTTCTGGTTCTGCACCGGTACCACTAACACACAGCACAGTAACCAAACATCCTGTCAGTGAGTTTAATATTTCTGGTGACTGAAAGTGACAGAAGGTAAAATAATAACTCCACATTTCAGGCTGCACAATGAACTGATCTATAATTAAAATCACAATATGACCAAGTGCAAAATCAATATTATAAATCTGTTATGATTTGACTGTATTGATCCCTGACTGGCCAAAGTCACTAAATCATCAGGATTTTAACGTGTTTTTCATTGTAAATTAAGTGATAATTCTCACTAATAATGAATCATATGACAATCCTAATATCTGTTAAAACAATCACTTTTTTATAAAATCATGCAGCCGAGACGCAACAAGATGAATCTCCAGAGAGACGAACATCCACACTTCATCTCACAGACGTCTGCCTGCGGTGCTGCTTCTGTCTGCAGGGAAACCGTCATGTGATGTTGACAAAAACACAATTTTCACCATGAATATCTTTTTTTCTTTTCACGGCAGTCTGAAGCTGTTCTGTCAGGACAAAAACACCCGGAATACAAACACAGAATCAGAACCACAGATATGTTTCAGTTTTACATCACAACAACATTTAAACCAGCCGAGCTTCTGCCACACAGAGCTCAGGTCCTCCTGAAGGCCTCGCAGTCAGAGACTCGGTGAACCCTCACAGAAACCTTCAGCAGAGTAACACACACGAGAAATTAAATGTCAGACCACCTCAAACAGAACCGCCCAACACTCGTCAAACCCACAGAACATGTGCAGGAACGATGTGCGACACAGTCCGACGTGAAGCTTCAGGTCCTGAAAGAACCGCCCAACATGTTTGATTTAAAATTTTGTCTTTGTCTCGTTTCACTGACACTCATCTTCTTAATTAGCTGCAGAACTTTAACGAAGCTGACACCTTCTTGATCAGCCCATGTGTCCTGGGAGCTCGTCGACACACTGCTAACGTGTCGGCATCATCTGACGAGCCGTCTGAGCCGTCACCTGTCCGTCAGTCACACAGCGGCTGGAGGTTTCTGCTGGGACTGTTCGACAGGAACAATAACAGCTGAGATTCACCTCGCTGACTTCACATTCACACAGAACAGACTTCAAGGTTCTCCACATGACCTGAAACCTGTCCCGCCCTTTCGGACCGGTCTGGTATCAGCTCCTGCTCCTCGGACCGTCCCACTTTGGCCTGTTTGTGTGCGTCATGCGGGAATCAACCCGGCAACTCGTGTGCCAAAACACCCTGATTATAAACGACATTCAGGTGTTTTTTCTCGGTCTGAAAAATGGTTTTCTGATTATTCCGACTATATTGCACCTTGTGCTTCACGCTCTGAGGATGTACGACTCCCGTCTGCTCCAGGAGCTCTTTTCCTCCGGAATAATCACACAGTCTGACTCTCAGGAGCTTTTAAATCAAAGCTTAAAACTCATCTTTTCGTCCGTACTTTAAATTTGTCCTGTCACTGTTGGCTTTATCCTCACAGCAGGTTTCAGCCAATCTCCTCAACTTTAGAGCATCTAGTCCAGGTTGATCCTGCAACCCAGCTGCAGATACATGTTGGACAATGTTCCTGCACAAAATGGCTACATGGAAACTTAATGTTTAAATAAATGTAATTTATTTTCGGTGTTAAAATACCTGGTACTGTCTCCAGACACAGCTGGAAACCGTCCTGACGTCTCGTTCGGTTTCACGCTGACAGATGTTGGAACTCTGTCTCTAGCAGCGGTCTCTAGGCTGGCAGCTCTTGCTAGCTGTCACATGAAAGTCAGCTCATAAAATTGTAATCTGAACATGACGTGACGTGTTGTAGAGACGTTGGTATGATATGTATGAAACACATCTGAATCTGTGACTTGCAGAAATGTAAACTTCTTCTCCCGGCGACTTGGCTGCAGCCTGCTGACGAGGAATCCTCTGCAAACTCTGTGATCTCGTCTGAATCTCTCTGAACTTCTGTTGGTTTTGTCTGGAGCTGCCAGGCTGCTTCCTCCTCCTGCTCCTCCTGCTCTCTCATCTCTGCTGGACCTGGAACCTCTTTCTCTCTTTCCTGGCTGTCGGCGCCTCATCCAGACGTTTGGATCTGAATCATCGTCCTTCAGGAGATTCTGCCTGCTCTCTCTCTCCTCTCTGTGTGGATGCTGTGCTGCTTCTTCAGTGTGTGCTGGTCTGTGTGTGTGACTCAGGTGAGTCTACCTGTCCACCAACACACAGCTGTGCAACATCCCTCTGAGTCCACACCTGTATGTATGTATCTGTATCTCTATCTGATGTCCTGGGAGTGATAAAGGCTTGGTTTTATGATCAGTGGTTTTGGGCTGTATGAATATTTGACTTGACTAAAGCTAATATGCAAATTGTGAGTGGAAATGTGGAGCAATCGTTCTTTTTTAGGGTTGGAAACAGGTGACGAACAAACTGCAAGCTCCTGCTGAGCGAGAGAGTTCAAATATTCACATAACAAAGAGAGCCGAGGATCGAGTCGTATCTAAACATCCCACATAATAGAAAACAGATGGAGCAAAGGATTATGGGAGGTTTGGAGGGGAAAAACAAAGTCAACAAAACCAAACGAGAACATCCATCTTCTTCTCTGAGAGACTTCACTGCTGATCACCCAGTTTAACTGTGAACGAGGGAACCAATCACAGCCCAGCACTCATCTGAGAGTGCCGGGGTGACGGGGGGGAGGCGGGGGAGGGAGGGGGAGGCTGACGGATGGCTCGCCCTGCATGTGCTTAGGAGCTGCCAGAACGTGTGTGATATTAATGTCATCTGCCTTTTGTAATTTGACTTGGGAGTTCACATCTCGCCTCGGCTCTGCTGCTCTCGTGTCTGCAGGGTGTTACATCTCCAGCTCGGAGAATAAAGGAGAGGAAAGCTTCAGATTCAGGCAGATGTCACACGCACCTCACTTCCTGCCATCAGCTGAGATGAGTCTGTGTTGCAGGAGGAACAAAAAAAAGGTCATTTGGCAGCCGCACTGTCGGCATTTCGCGGCTATATTTCTTGCGTATGGAGCAGTAAATGGGAGCGCTAACTCACAGACGGCACGCTCTCTGCTGACGGTCATGAAGCGACGGCTTTCTCTGAGGGATCCGTTTGTGTCGAGCACCTGAAACTCGTCCAGGAAGTCTCTGATAGATCCCGACAGACGCCAGCAAGCACCGAGTGCTCATGCATGACAGGAGGTGAGATTTATGAGCAAACACAGCAATCAGCTGGAGCTGCTCAGGTACCAGCAGTGTGTATGACTGCATGTGCTGACAGTGCACTGGTGTGGCTGTTTGTAAAGACAGATGTCTCTGTTTTATTGTGTTGTGTGTTCATCAGGTAACGACATCACGCATGTCTGCAGTCAGACTTTAGGAAAACTACTGCGACTTCTCATGAGAGCTGGAGAAGCTTTAGTTCATCACAGACGTGTGAGTGTTGGGACACATGTTGGCACAAACAGGGTGTTATTACACTGCGGTGCAAAAATGGTAAAGAAAGTCTTAATTAACTTAAACATTTAGAGGATGCTTTCAAATGTGCCTGTTTACGTCACATATTGAAGCTTACGGGAGGATGAGAGCCCTGCAGCTGCAGTCAGCTCGCGGTTTAAATCCATATCTGTCGGACCGACTGATGTCCTGGAGACTTTGAAGGAATTCAATAAAAGTTATTTCTATATTGGCGCGATTCCCGATACTAATTTCAGTGAGTCAGATTCCTTGATGCACACTGAAAAGCCAGAAACAGCAGTGAAACACACACAAAGGTCAAGACAGGCTAATAGAAATAGATTTGTTTGAATGCACCTCCACACTTTGCATCCTGCTTCTCTACAGGAGCCCGGAGGTTCATACGTCATGCTGTCACTGCGACCTGTGTCAGCTTCAGCAACGAGCCCCGAACATACGAGAGTGAAACAAAGAGTGGAGAGCTGTGGCTCAGAACGCTGCCAGGTGGATTAAGATCAGATTCAGTGAAATGTTCTCCGTTGAGGGAGCTGATGGAAACATTTTCTTGATGGATTCTGACTTCCACTGTTTGTATCTGTGCGTCTGCTGCCAGCAGGTTGGTCCTGGTGCTGACCGAGTCGTCCATCAGCAGCGTCCCGCCCTCGCAGCCTGTTCACCGACTGACCGTGACCCCTGACCTCCCTCTGGAGGACGCCGTCTATTGAAACCTGTCCTACATCAATAACAGGTCACATTACATCCTTTATGAGCGACCATATATTTTTCCATTTCCCATCTTCTTTTCTAATCAGCCGGGCCGACCTCAACACTCAGCAGTTCACCGGTGACAGCAGAGGGCTGCTACCCTGCTGCTCAAGCTGGATTTACATATTCTGAATCAGGTTTAAGGGTCTAAAATGAGACAGTCTGCGCACACAAAAGGTTCAGGGTCATTAAAACTTCCTCCTTCAGATAAATATCTGAGGCCGGGAGGCAGCGGCTGAGACCTGACGAGAGAGCGCCACAGCAAATCACACAAAGAGCAGACGAGCCAGAAGCTGCCGGGCCGGATTTTAAATTATGCAGCGAGTCAGAGAGGAGGTGAAATTCTGTTCAGCCTCAGTTAATGGCTGCAGCCGCTGGATTGAATTTCAGAAAATAGTGGCACCGGCTATCAATTATGGTCCAGATAATCAATAGGGAATATGGCCGCTGTGTTACTGCTCGGCACTGGGAGTGGGCTTCTTACGCTCGATGATGTCACAAAGGCATAAAAGTGCACCAGAACATTTTAAAAATCCAGAACAAGCAAACAAACATCTTTAAAATATAATGGTGTTGATTTCTCTTTGGCAGGAAACGATCTGAGCAGAAACACTCAAGGGCATCAGGACGAGGAGTTAAAAGAACATAGAGCAATATTTCTGTTAGGTTCATCATTTATTATTGGTAATGTACTAAAAGTCCAGATTGAAAGTGTTATGTCTTTATTAAGCACAGACTCAGAGTCTCACATCCAGACCAGGACACACACATTAGCTCCTCTGACCTTGACTCTGACCGCAGGAAAAATGTTTCATTTTCTCGGATCAGATAGAAAATATTTCTGCGGAACACAAGCCAATTAAGTGATTCCACTTTTATCTGTGTGACCTTCAGTCTCGAGGTGACTCCCATAAAATGATTTAGATCTAATATGTTGACCTTTTGAAAGGCATTCATAAAAAGGTCAGACTTTACTGAGCAAATATGCTCATTAATGAAGAGACGGTTTTATTATTAGAGAAAGTGGAGTTGACCTGAAGTTGTCGGATTCCTTTAATTGAAAGGGCAAATTATTTCTACGACTGTGTCTGTGTGTTCGCAGCAGAGCAGCTGTAAATGTAATATCCTCCCAAAGTGCAGCCAGCGCGAGTCTGAAGATCGTTTGTCAACCATTCTGTCACTCATCGTTTATCAAAGATTTAATGTTACTAGAAATTCAATAAAGGTATTGAAACAACACAAATACAGAGTCAATATCTTGAAGTTGGGAGCTGAACATCCTCCTGCAGCAGCAGAGAGAAACAAACCCTGTGACATGATTTTCTGTCCCACAGTCCATCAGTGGGTTTATTTTAGGGGCTTTAAAAGGAGAGAGAAGGACTGAGAAGCAGCACTGAAGGTGAAGGGGGCACAGTGCAAGCATCAGTCCCTAATGGCTCTCGTGTAGTGTTTTAAGGAGTGGAGAGCAGGATCCCAGGGGCCCCCCGGAGCCCGGCTGCCGGGCAAACACTCTGCAGGTAATGGCTGCAACAACTGGATGGTTTCCATGTCGTCGCTGAGACACAGACGACGTTAGAGAGACGATGTCGCTGTAATGATCCAGTGATGTGTTGGTGACTCTGAATGTAGCTGAGCTGCTTTTATTTGATCATGTTTAATTTGTTGGCCATCGACGACTTCAGAGGAGCAGAAAAGCACATTTCTGTCCTTCTGTCTGATTTTCAGCAGCACATTTCCTCGGCGGTGTTGATGGTGTGATGGCGGGCCGAGCTGCTGCTGCCGAGCTGCAGACGCAGGACGGAGCCACCGATAACTTCTATGCTTTTCTAGAAAATGGAAATAAATAAGTCAACAGAACAAATGTTGTTTTGATGAACTTCAAGTGACTTACATGCAGACTGTTCTTCGCCTCAGCTCTTATTTCGCATGACAAGACTTTGCTGATTTCTCAAGAACCAGTGACATTTTAAAAGCCTCGCCAACATGTCGGTCCACGACTGTTATTTGTGCACACAAACATGGAGCTGGTTCTCTCAGTATGGATGCTGTGGCTCAGCCTCCATTATGCACTTTAGCTTCACCTGAGAGGTTCAAAACTCCAGAGCAGAACTTCAAGATGTCTCAACGGGAAGGTCAGATAATCATTTGTTCACTTTTTCAGTCAGTTATGAACAAAATGTTTAAGATCAGACCGAGATCACAGCAGACGAGCTGCAAGGAGACGTCTGAAGTTTAAATCAAGTCTGCAGCTGCTGCAACTCTGTTTTACTGTGAAGCTCCAGAACTGTTCTGTGGACTATGACTCTTCACCTGACTTTACATCATCAGGAGGAGGAGAGGAGGACTTTATATCATCAGGAGGAGGAGAGGAGGACTTTATATCATCAGGAGGAGCAGAGGAGGACTTTATATCATCATCAGGAGGAGAGGAGGACTTTATATCATCAGGAGGAGGAGAGGAGGACTTTATATCCTCAGGAGGAGGAGAGGAGGACTTTATATCATCAGGAGGAGGAGAGGAGGACTTTATATCATCAGGAGGAGGAGAGGAGGACTTTATATCATCAGGAGGAGAGGAGGACTTTATATCCTCAGGAGGAGAGGAGGACTTTATATCATCAGGAGGAGAGGAGGACTTTATATCATCAGGAGGAGGAGAGGAGGACTTTATATCCTCAGGAGGAGGAGAGGAGGACTTTATATCATCAGGAGGAGGAGAGGAGGACTTTATATCATCAGGAGGAGGAGAGGAGGACTTTATATCATCAGGAGGAGAGGAGGACTTTATATCCTCAGGAGGAGAGGAGGACTTTATATCATCAGGAGGAGAGGAGGACTTTATATCATCAGGAGGAGGAGAGGAGGACTTTATATCATCAGGAGGAGGAGAGGAGGACTTTATATCATCAGGAGGAGAGGAGGACTTTATATCCTCAGGAGGAGAGGAGGACTTTATATCATCAGGAGGAGAGGAGGACTTTATATCATCAGGAGGAGGAGAGGAGGACTTTATATCATCAGAAGGAGGAGAGGAGGA